>OY720460.1:42088547-42141047 GCA_963082715.1 Harpalus rubripes | reverse complement strand
TATCTTCCTTTCCTAACGGTGACGGAAGGTAATTAGATAAGATTAATTTTATTATTATTAAGAAGTATATTTTTATTTATCATTTATTTACATTTTGAATTTACAAATTTTATCGGTATTTCAATATCCCAAAAAAATTATATCGCTGAAAAGTGATAATTTTTTCCTATAGCCTTAATCTGGACCATTCATAGCGTTAATAGGCGGTCACCTTACGAGCTCTCAAAGTTGTTCTATTAATTAGTAAATCAATACCTATTTTTTATATTCAAAAGGTCTAATTATGAATGAGAGACTCACACAAACTGTAACTTGTTCAGAGAATCCTGCAACGTTTTTGATAATCTTCGACAGGATGTTATAATCATAATAAACAAAAATTTAGGCAATGTACCGACTTCGCTTTTGTAGCTGCTTGCACAAAAAGGCGTTCATTTTGAAATAAATTTTACTAACACAAAATTAAAGAAATATAAACATGAAAATTGCTGTTTAATGTTTAATTACGAAAACTACATTACCTACTCTGTTATTAAATTTCTGAAACTTAGTTTCAAACTACACAGAAAAATTTAAAATTCCATTTCATTTAACCATATTTGCCATTTAGGAAACGTATTTTTGCTACGTACCTACTCTGTTCATATCAAACATGACAATGAGGTTTCCAAACAAATAATGAATACAAATAAAATTGTAGCCGCTTTGTTACATTTGCTTCATTGTCCATCCGAATATTAAATGTCAGTTAAAATGATCTGCCTTGTCAAATGAATTTTAAAAAATCGAAAATATAAATGATTGTTTTTACTGGAGCTTATTAACTTATATAAATTACAAACAGTTTTTGCGAGGCAATTTTATTTTATTATCAGAAAAAATATGTGTATTATATTTCAAAGGTGATTACAAATTATTGTTAGTTGCAAAATATTAACACTGTTTTTATTTTCACCTACCTACGAGTAAATTTAAAAGGCTGATTTACAATATAAAAAAAATATCAGAATAGATATACTTGAGTTTCTAGTGGGGAAAGAGATAATTTAAGGTTTTTGAAAAGTGACAAAGATACTCGGCTACATACACTATTTTTATTACTAAAATAATTAAAAAAATATAAAAACACTTTATTCAAATCTTACCCTGGATGGGAAATGTTCCATTACAACCGAGCGATTAGTTAGATGACCGAGTTATACCGAGGTCAGCCGCTATGATGCTGGAATAAGCATTCCCTAGAGGTGTGCGTAGATACTATACTGTATGATTTACAACCAATTACTAATCTATACGTTTTAAACATTAATTTCATTACTATTTTTTGACAGTTTTTTATTTTTTATTGATTTAGTCAGTTATCATTTTTATTATAGTTTGATTTGTCAAAATAGCAATGACTTTTTATTGGCTTAAAAGTGACATTTACCTAGGCGGTTCTTTTTCAGTTCAGTCGTGCGTGAAATATGTTTTCTCAAACTCGAATCAAGTTCGGAAATAATCAATTCCCGCACTAGAGCGGGAAATTATGAAAAAAAAGTTTTTTACTTTGTTATCAAGAAACCAATTGTCATGATCGTTTAAAATATAATGTATAGCCGTTCAAGAAGTAAATAATATTATTATAGTTATTTGTGTATTACCTAAGAGTGTAAAGTTATACTTTGTCGCTTGAGAAAGAAACACTGGCACTTTATGTTCTTAACACACATACACATGCGCACTCACACACACACACACACATACACACACACTCACTCATACACACACACACGCGCACGCACACGCACAAGCACACATTCACGCACACGCACACGCACACGCACAAGCCCACGCACACGTAAACTCATACGCACACGCACACACACGTTCGTTCTACATATCGACATTTCTAAAAAAAATATGGCAAGCAGAAACAACTACAGATAACTATTTATTAGTTGTTTCTGATGTACGCACGTATTTTATTACATTTGATATTTTTTGACGACATTTTCATCCTTACATTTTTGATTTTCTAATGTTACGATCTTATTTTCCAACTGTACTTTAACTATCCCTGATGATGATTAATTTGGAATCGTAGAAACGTTAATTATATTACTATTTAAAATACACTGCGTCTCCAATTACCTATCGCCATCTCTACAATTATTATTATTATTATTATTATTATTATTATTATTATTATTATTATTATTATTATTATTATTATTATTATTATTATTATTATTATTATTATTATTATTATTATTATTATTATTATTATTATTTTTAGATTTGGCAATAATTTCAGAATATAGAAGACTGTGAAAGATTTAATAATATTTAAATGAAGTATAATCATAAGCTTAATACATTAGAAAAATTGTAAGTAGTATGTAAAAACATTGTATATAAAATATAATATAATTTTAATAACAAATGCCATTAAGAAAGCCTTGGAAAGCAACTACATAAAATAACATTAAAATTAATAATATTCAATAAAATTTCATTTTTCAAATGTTCGTATTGTCGTAAGTCATAGAAAAAGTAGGCGTAAATGTCTTTTTTTGTAGTAAAAAAATTTAAATACATATCGTAATTTTTCTTATTTTTAGACGATTGTAGAAAAATATTTCATAGTTATATAATAATTTATATGTAGGTATTACTAACTGATTGAGAATAAAAATATTTTCGACAAATATAAGTTATTGAAAGGATTAAAGGGACGAGAATTTTAAAGTTATGAAAATACCAAATGCAGACAACAAAATTTTGCGTATTTAATTATGGTAATGTTCTTTTTATATGACTCGTATTCTTTGTGAAAATGCGGTATATATGTCCGTTAATCTTGTGTTTAGCAGTAAAATATGTCTCCTTGATTCTTTTGTAAAACAGGGCAAAATGACATAAACATCCAGATATATGAAGCATGCTTTATGCGCTCCCTACAAATAAAAGTCAGAAATTATTAACTTTAGAGGCGAAATATTGCCGTGGAACAAGCCGGCAACACTATATTTTTAACAACTATTTTTAAAACCCTATGCAGAGGCAGATACATTACACACGTTACTATTTTTTCACATTTTTATATGAAAATAAATATCTCTGGTTGTAAAAAGAGTGCTGAGCATTATGTTAGCGGCCGGGCTGGGCCGAGAGAGTGCTAATGCTACACAATGGGCTGGCTGCTGCAAGCAACAAGAACAAATAATGCCATAATTGCACTTCGCTTTTTTAATTTCCCCGAGATGCGGTCCGAATAGAAAAGAGTGTTTTATCGAGAAGCTGTGACCGTCAACGGTCGAGATGTACGCCCAGGCCTTCGTTACTACCTCCACCGAGCAAGGTAATGAATCTGCACTATTTGTTCTTCCGCCCAAGAAAAACTCACAGAATTTGGTGCTAATCTCGACATACCCGCAAAAAGAAATGCCGGGAGTTTTGTTTACTAATTTCATAGGTGAAACGCAAATTGATATAAAGACCCAACCGACTACGTTAGTAAGAAATATGTCAGCTAATCCTTTACCGGTTGGAATGTAATATATGGGATTTCATATTGTACACAAAATGACTACTTATACGTATCTACAGGATGTTATATTTTAATGGACCCAGCAAATAGCTCGCTTATTTATTAATTTGGTAATTTCTTTCATATAACATGATTTATACAGCAACATGTAAGCTACTTGATGACGTATGTACATTCTTGATACCACTTTCGGTTTATTAGTAATTAATATCTTTGAAATTTCAAATGGAACATCCTATATTTTTTACAAATTTGAAAAGTACATCAAATTTGCTTTTCAATCATGTAAAATAATCCATATGTTACATTATTAAAAGTAAAATGGAGGGCACTTCTTTATACATATATTGGAAAGAGAATAGTGAGCCATGACTGTGGCTTGAAATAAAACAATTAACTAAAGCAATTGTAACTATTATTATTAAACAGGTGACATTTACCGTGTTACAATTGTTTTAATTCATTATTTTATTTCAAGCCACAGTCATGGCTCACTATTCTCTTTCCAATTAGGTGTATAAAAAAGTACCCGCTATTTTTAATTTTAATAATGTGAAATATGGATTATTTTACATGATTGTAAAGCAAGTTTGATGTACTTTTCAAATTTGTAAAAAAATATAGTATGTTCCATTTGAAATTTTAAAGTGGATATTAATTACTAATAAACCGGAAGTGGTATTAGGAATGTACATCCGTCATCAAGTAGCTTACATGTTGCTGTATAAATCATGTTATATGAAACAAATTACCAACTTAATAAATAAGCAAGATATTTGCTGGGTCCATTAAAATATAACACCCTGTATAATACGAAGACACCTGGTATAAGTCGTGTTCTTTTTACCACTTTTTACATGAGATCTTAGTTTTCTCAGCTTACCTACCTCAATAGGGTAGTCTCCGAGGACTACCAATATTAAAAATTTATTTAAAAAATTGGTATTGATAGGTAAACAACAGGGAAAAAACAAAAATTCATGTTGTAAATTAATTGCTACAAAAGATATAAAGCATTTAAACTTTGCTGATGTACTACATGACCTTCCAATGGGAGACCATTTGAAATCCATACTCCATGTTCGAATGTGATAAGACATAAACCACTGATAGTACACCGCTGGTACTGTACAACTAGTACGTCACTATCACGTGACACATCATAATCAAATTTTAAAAATTAATATCTCGCTTATTAAAAGGAATTTTTAACTCGGGTTTTCACAGCTATGCAGATATAACTGTTCTCTAAGAAAAATAAATAATAAATATGAGAGAATACCCTATTGCCTCACTAATTTTGACCGTTCTTTTTATCCTAACGGAGTTGAGATAAAGTGAGAAGAGTTCCTTCCCGATTCTTAGCCACGTCTGGAGGTTGTGCTTGTTGAATTTTTAATCTGCGATGAATGGTGGGGATGAATGTTTTGCCGTCACGGGCTGTCGAGTAATTAGTTTGGTTATTGTAAAAATTATTTGATTATTCTTTGAATAAATATTATTATTTAAAGTATAAATAAATATGCAGACAATTCCGTGGAAAATAATATAGCAGAGACGTAAATTTCATAGAATTGAAAATTATGTGGTTAATCGACAGAATAACAGAAGCCCAAATAATGCCCACTCATAGTTTTGGGCGATTCAAAATAATACCTGAAACCGTTGAAAAGCTACTGTCAAATTCAAATTGTACACACATCAGTCCTTCAAGTTACCAACACAATTTTTCTTTTGTCTTTCTTTTTACTTCATAAAAATCTCACTTGATCTCAACTCAGTTCATGTCAAACTCATCTCATTTTGAGATGAGATGAGATGAGGCAAATGATAAAAAGAATGAGACTATTATTGAGAATATGAAAATCGGGTAGGCTGTGGGAAACAAAATTTACATATTTAGTTTTGCACACAGTGTAGGCAATGACGTCATGCCCGGTACTAGTTGTTATAACATGTGCGTAGTGCATTTTAAATGAAACGTGATGCAAAAGTCCAGTGTAAGTTGATTAGCTGACATTCTTCTATTATTAACAAACTTACACCCATTGTACTTACGTAGACACTTTTTACAACTCAACATATATGAATTTGATAGATTGCACTGGCAAGGACTGACGATCGTAGTAAATGCAAGAAAGTGCGCACTGAGTAAGGTTCAGTTCACACTAAAATTATAAATGGAACACGTAAAAATCAATTAGTTCGCACTGATAATGAAAATGGAAAACGACTTATGCATGTGCAAAAAAGTGCGCACTAAATATGTAAATGAAAAACGCTATGAAACAGTTATTTATCTGTATTGGAAATTAAATTGTAAATGTTGTGAAAATTAATAGCGTTTTCCATTGATACATATATTTAATTTTGCATTCAGTGCAGGCAATCACATCTTGTTCGGCACTAGTTGTTACAACTTGTGCGACTGCACTGGCAAGAACTGATGATCCTAATAAGTGTAAGAAAGTGCGCATTGAGTAGGTTCAGTTCACTTGAAAAGTATAAATAGAACACGTAAAACTCAGTTAGTGTGCATTGATAATATAAATGGAAAACGTTATAAGTTATAATGTTATTTAATTTTTTGAACAATCATTGTAAGTGAAAATACGGAATTAACTCAAGAGAGCTTAGTTAAACGGTTTTTACTGCTGAAAGGAGGAAATTATTGGCAAGCCGAGTATGCTAGCTTGTCAACTCTTTGAGGCAGTAAAATAGTTACCTGGCGTGTACTGTACAATATTTTATTTATTACTCGTAAATTAAATTTAAAATTATAACTAAAATCTGTAAGTTGCAATTGGCAGTTATTTTTAATATGTATGAAAAGTAACAAAACACAATTTTCACTTGTCAACGACGTTACTAACGTGGTTACTAAATTTACAATTATACTTGCCGTCAAATTGAAACTTAAAATTTCTACACTGCTGCCAATTCATATGGGCAATGCTGAAAATGCTAAGTTATGAAGAAGCGGCAACACCGCAGGGCAAGACACACACACATACACACACACACACACACACACACACACACACACACACACACACACACACGATCCCTATACCTCCACCGAGGGGGAAGCAGGAGGTAAAAATTAACAGGTAAAGGATTTTTGTCTAAAGAAGATATTAATCCTGCAATAGTGCAATTCATGGTCATTTTCATTTTAAAATAAGATTGGTTGAGAGCTTTTAAGAAGTGGACGTAAAGAATGGTGAAGTGTATTATTGCTGAAGCGAACTACTTTGAACATATTTAAAATAAAATTTTAGAAAATATGAATTATATATCTTGTACTCAATAATTTTTGCAAAGAGATTTGTTTATAATTTCATTAATTTTGTTTACTGGTCGTATCTATTAGACTTATTTGAAGAAAAATTATATTATGAACGTAATACATAAATTACTTTCAATTTTGGAATCTGGCATATTTATCTGTCAATTACAAACGTTTAAATTTCTCAACTGATTTTTTTTTTGGTAGTGTGAGCTTCGAGATTTATTACAACAGATTATTTTTTTTTTCTTCTATTCTTATAGCAGATATAATGAAGCATATTAATGTAACATAAATATGCCCAGTTGCACCAACAAGGGTTGTTATATCGACCCTTTAACAAAAAAAAAAAAAATGTTAATCGCAATTGTGACATCAATATATAATAATTCAGTTGTCACTTATTTCGTTACAATATTGTTATTTAAAGAATGCTTAAAATTTAAGTTACGTTGATACAACCGGCTAAGAGACTAAGAGACATTAAACTACTATTTCCAATTGTCCAAAACAATTATTACCAAAAACTAGTGAGCTCCTTCCCTTATTGTTAAAATAAAGTCCAAAAGTTTCGTATGTCTTATTACTCTAGTATTTGACGAATCGTCTTGACTAAGTCCACATGCCTACCAGCAGAAATTGATTGCACATATTGATCTAGTTTTTGGAATTTGAAAAGTAATTTAAATTTGAGGTAAACTATTTTTCTCTTTTAATATTGAATGAGCTGTTTATCAATTTAATCCTGTGGGTAAAAATTTATTGCTGAAGTAGGTATATATTTTAAAATGAAAATGACTCTTTTAGTTTCACGTTAGTTAATCTCTTTATTTGTGTTACCTAGAAAATTTTCATTTATATTTCATAATACTGCTGGACTCGAACATAAACGGGGCAATAAAACTGCAAAATTGTAATTTCGGGACTAGAAAACATGTTTATTCACTCACTATCGTCGGCTATTTAGCCTAAATGTTATGCGTCAATACTGCCGGCAGATATGTGGCATGAAAAATCAAAAAGTATCAGTTTTCAATTTGCAGAAGTTATATTACACAAAAAAGCGTTTATGGGGGAAATTATCATTACCAAATAATAAACAAAACATGCTAGGACTGAAATATTTTTAATGGATAACAATAAATTCCAACAACACACATCTACTGTTTTTGTGGTTTATTTTCTGTTGTTTATTTTATTTAGGGCATGAAAATGATTTAATTTCAAATAACTTAGGTTTTATTTAAAGCTTATTATATGGGGTTTCTAGGATAACTTGAACATGGGGATCTCGCGAACTCGGTTTATTTAGACAGAAATTGTGCCAGTAGGATGCCAATTTAAATTTATTTTCGTATAAGTATATCTGGTGATAGATACATTTTTTCCGGATAAACAATATATCGCTAAAATCGCTTCTTGATGGGATAAATTTTATTAAATTTATCCAAGTTCGTATTTCTTAGGTATAGTTCTCAAAATCCCCATATTGGACACGGTATCCTGGACAGCCTGTGTAGCTGTACCGTTGACAGTAGTGCACACAAATGTATTCGGTTATTAGGTTATTCTATTAACCCTTTAATAGATTACTGCGCATTACAAGAAATAGAAAATCGATTGAACGGTTAATCTGTTAACCCGGTTTCGTGTAACCGGTTATTTCGATTAATCGGCTAGCTGGTTGTTGCAAATAACTAGATCATTGACTATTATGATTAGTCGAATAAGCTATAAGTATTGGACTTACTGATTTTTGCGATAATAATTGGCAAATATATTCATTCATTTTTAGTTTAATAAGGTTTATTTACTAATAGTCGGTTAACCGGTTACATATAATTGAAAGACTGGATTTTGTGGTTAGCCGATAGGCACTATATTAAAGTTGTTGTCCAGTAAATTAATATTTCATGTTTTGTTCATGTTTAAGAATGTACTCTTAGACTTGTTATATATCTACGAAAAGATTATAAAATAAAAAAATCTGATGTGGCCAGCACATTACCTTCCGTCAGATCACGGATCACCTCAACTACAGATAGGACAGCTAATGTATTTTTCGAAATACAAAATAGTGACATCTACAGATTGCTTCCATGAACTAACTCACACTGTGATGGCTTGGTCGGCTTGGTAGTTTGTGACATAGGAGCCATGTCATATATAGATAAATTGAAATTTTGAATTTTTAAAATAAAAGACATAATAAAATTGAATATAAGTACATACATATATTTTAAATAATCACAATACAATAACTATAAATTCATTTCTAAATAAATTTAAAATTATTTGTCAGATAGACATACACTTCTATTTTAATTTTTGTTTATATGTAAGATAAAAGGATATTGGAAATGGTACGACATTTCATCATTAAATTTAAAAGTAAACGTCTATTTGCTTCTTTGCACTGCACTTTATATCAAACAGCACCACGAATGTTCATCAGCTTGTTGAATTTCAATTCCGTATTACGTCAAAAAATAAACACAGTTAATACACTTTAAAACTGGAGAAATCACGAAATAAATCACTACTGGCACTATAACTAAATCTATATATGTACTATTTCAAATTGGATTACCAAATAATTAAAGATGTTAAAGCGTACGTTCAATGACATGTGTTGTGACTTATGTGACTTTACAATTCAAAATATTGCAAAATGTTTTGAACTCAAGGGTGACTTAATCCACTTTCTTAAAATTTAAGCACTGTCGCGCCTCTACAGTTTGCTTCCTGGAACTATGACAGTGTTTTGGCACATCCATTTAGCTGTCCGGTGCCTGCGTCAGATCAATGTATTTTGTATAAATGTCATACAGAAAGTTGCTTGCAAAAGATTATATTTCATGTAGGTACATTACCTTAAGGCAGTTGTATGTATTTTATACAAATTCCATACAGAAAGTTTCTAACAAAAGATCCTATATTTTTAGTAAAATTATAACATGAACATACTGTCAACTGCACTTGACACTGACACCTTTCAATCAGAATTTTCTTAATATAGCAGCTGTTTCCAGAGTTATAGCAAAGCTGACATATATATATATATATATATATATATATATATATATATATATATATATATATATATATATATATATATATATATATCCATTTAATATGAAGTATAAAATGCATTCAAATCGTATAGAAAATAGATAATTCTTTAATATTTATAATAACATTAAATGTGAAAAAATGATATTTAACATCGTTTTTTTAAGAAAAACTGTTAAAATCTTCAAATGAGGGTACTTCCGGTTGACCAATTATAACCAAAATCTATTCAGCTCTTCACATGGATGTAACGAACAGGAATACGAGAGAATTATAATTTTTGGAATTGGAGTATTAGAGTTATCACACACACACACACACACCCACACCCACACCCACACCCACACCCACACCCACACCCACACCCACACCCACACCCACACCCACACCCACACCCACACCCACACCCACACCCACACCCACACCCACACCCACACCCACACCCACACCCACACCCACACCCACACCCACACCCACACCCACACCCACACCCACACCCTCACCCACACCCACACCCACACCCACACACACACACACACACACACACACACACACACACACACACACACATACAGACATCATCGTAAAAATAGTAAAATCATATTCTAGGGACCCTAAAACGTGCTTATTCATCAAACATTTTTTGACCAAAGACAATACCTTCCTTACCTAAAGGTGACGGAAGGTAAAAAATCTGATGTGGCCATTACCTTCCGTCAGTTCTATGTATTTTGTATAAATGTCATACAGAAAGTTCCTCGCAAAAGATTCTATTTCTTGTACATTACCTTAAGGCAGTTGTATGTATTATATAGAAATATACAGAAAGTTTCTAGCAAAATATCTTATATTTCCAGTAAAATTATAACACATACAAACTGTCAACTGCACTTGACACTGACAACTTTCAATCAGAATTTTCTTATACTATGTTCCGTAAATCAACCAAAAAACCAGTACCTTGATTCTCTCTATCTCTATATCCATTTAATATGAAGTATGAAATGCATTCAAATCGTATAGAGAATATTCTTTAATATTTACCTATAAATAAATAAATATATCATCACGGCATATTACCCATTGCTGAGTGTGCCAATCTGCTTTGTACGCAGATATCGGTAATAATGATGACATATTTGTACCGTGCGGGCGTTAATATTTATAATAACATTAAATGTGAAAAAATGATATTTATCATCGTTTTTTCAAGAAAAACTGTTAAAATCTTCAAATGAGGGTACTTCCGGTTGACCAATTATAACCAAAAACTAATCAGCTCTTCACTTGGATGTACCGAAGAGGAATACGAAAGAATTATAATTTTTGGAATTGTAGCATTAGAAAATTTTGTCACACACAGACACACACACACACACACACACACACACACACACATACACACATATATATATATATATATATATATATATATATATATATATATATATATATACACACACACACACACACACACACATACATAAACACACACATACAGACATCATCGTAAAAATAGTAAAATCGTATTCTAGGGACCCTAAAACGTGCTTATTCATCAAAAGCTCACACCGAATTTTTTGACCAAAGACTATACCTTCCTAGGTAACGGAAGGTAATAAAATATCGACTACTTTCAACAAAGGTTTTGATTTAAAAACGTCAGAGGTTTGTGTTACGTAAACCTATCTCAAGAATTATAGTTTTCAAAAAATATAACTACGTAATCTTAGACGCCAAAACGGTACAAAATTTGTCTACAGAATTTTTCTCTACCATAAATATAAGGATATGAGATATTTTAGAAATGAGCGAAAAACGAGTTTTTACCTCTAGCTCAAAAACAAATGAAGATAGAAAATTCCTGTGTTGACTATTAAACGGTTGTTCTGCATCCTTAATACTGCCGAATAAAAAACATTGAAAATGAGTCACCTATGTACACGGTGTAAATCGAAAAGCGAAACATAGGCGTTTAACATGGGAAATCAGTTATTCTTTGCGCAAACGTTACCTAATTATTTTATGAAAAAATACTTCAAATAAAAGTTATATAGATTTAAATTCTGCACCTAAATCGTGTCAAAAGATTATTTTAGCTCTTAATATGAACGTAAAAATTAATGAAAAAGTTACAGTTTTTATGAGCTTTTTTATGCAGCCATGGATCTATGACAAAAATTAAACAAATGCGTTGTTTTTAACTGTCAATTAGAATTGAAATAATTTTTTTTTTGTGTTTTGTGTTAATTTACTGCTGTAATCCAAATTTTATTGTAATTAACAGTTAAAAATATGCATGTGGTAATTACTACTGTAATCTAAATTGACAGTTAAAACTAACGAATTTTTTTGTCATAAATCCATAGTTGCTTAGACAAAAAAATCATAAAAACTATAATTTTATAATTTATTTTTACATTTATATGAAGATCTAAAATAATAGTTCCACATGATTTAGATGCAGAATTTAAATCTCTATAACTTTTATTTGAAGTATTTTTGAATAAAATAATTAGGTAACGTTTGCGCAACGAAAAATTGATTTCCCGTGTTAAACGCCTATGTTTCGCTTTTCGATTTACACCCTGTACAAATAAATTTATAGACGACAATTTAGTTTTGATTATTGTCAACGAAAGTGACTGATAGAGGCAGTACCGATTTTACAAAATGGCAGGCGCAAAATGTAATTATCAGAACTCGTTCAGTGTGAGACAGGGAAATAAATAAATGAATTTCATATATTTTTAAATTTAAATTGATCTGAAGTGATGTATTGTTTAAAAGTAAGTATGACAACCGTAAACACGACAGTTTAATTACTTTTCAGTTAAGTTCATAATTTTGCCACCAGGCGGCTATGAGCTCATTTTCGTCGCCATTAGAGACTAAATTTTTGTTTATTCAATTTAAAATGGCAAACAAACTCTCTAATTAAAAACACAAGCTTTCAAACAAAATTTTCCGCTGCATAAACCACCCCCAACTTCTATATAAATATCCCAGGCACCCTTGAAAAACATGTGCAGGGTTTCTGTACGTAGATTCTTTGTACGTGGCCCAGGAAAGCAGAAATATTCCGGGTCTTATAAATCCAATACATCGGAATAATTTAACAAGGAAGCCGTGTGTCCTGACCATAGCACACTGCTCACTTCTTCCGGGGGCAAAGGATTGTCGCAAGGACACTTGAATATGTAAGACGGTGGTGCGTTTTACCAGCATTGGCGGAAGGGAAGGGAAAGACTTAAGGTTAGGTTAGGATGAAACCGCCTGGATGACCTGTGATCTTGTGCCATGAATCGGTAATGGCACTATCGCTGCTTCAATCAAAACTGGACAACAGAGATAAAGGATTTTACGGCCTTTCGATGGTTTCACTTTCAAATAGAAGGGGAATTTGTAACACACTTGAAAAGAAGTTTTTTCTCAGAGGAGAATGAACTGAAAAATTTCTTTTAAAAGAAAAAGAAATGGAGCTTCTTAGTAACAACGAAAGACAAATAATTCAACATATCCTGAAGATGGATCACTAGGATCCGAAACGTTGGTTGTAGTTGAATAATTTACCTATAAATAAACAATAAATTAATTACTTATTCTCCAATATTTTCACTTCTTTCATCATATGTCTATTAACAGTCGATAAAATTTCTTTACGTTATACTAAATCGTAAACGTCTTATTACAGAGCTCTGTTTCTAGTGGCAAAGAAAGATTTTACCGGCGGGGCCCGTAATAGTTATTTACGTATAGAGGGCCGAAAGAAATGATTTACGCCTGCGAACGAAATTTGAAGCCCGACGCGAAGCGGAGGGCTTTTATTCGTCCAAAGGCGTAAACCTCTTTCGACCTGAGGTACGTACAACGTTTTACGCACAACTGAAGCCAAATGAAACGTAATTTTTAATTGCATGACTAAAAGCTTGTTGCTATGTAAAAAATATTAGATGGCCAGATGGCTATGCCAAGAAATATTTAGGCGATGCGTTGTATTGGTAACCATTTGTTTTGTGTAAACAAATAATTCAAAATGTCAAGATGTCAAGCATGGAGCTTCAACCTGAATATGATACTGAAATTTCTGAAAAAAAATTGCTAGAAGCTAATAAAACTTTAGCGAATTTATGTCCTGGTAAGTCAAAGCACCGATATCAAAACGAATACGATGTGTTGCAAGCTTGGTTGACAGAAAAAAATGTGACAATTTTGAACGAAACTGTGTTGCTCGCATATTTCAATGAAAAGGTATAGTGATATATCAATATTACTCGTATATATTACTATTCTATAGATTGTGCTTACTTTTCAGTCTAAAATATATGAGTTCTTCATTATAGTCCAAATTTTCCATGATCAAGAAGATGTTAATGATCAAGAAGAATTTGAATATTGGTCGTTATTATAAACAGCTTGACTGATTATTGGTACTAAAGACCATGATAAACCTGGTCTGTCATCTGACATTTGTGCAATTGAAAAAGACAGAAATCAGTTGAATCTCCAGTTAAAGAAATCTTCAGAGACAATTCATTTGGAGGGAATTTCGTTGAATAATTTATCCAACTATTATAAATACCCACAAATAAAATATTATTTACCGTTATTTGTTTTTTGTCATATTTTTTACCGCCCGGCGGGCTTTTGCTTTACACTTTACCGCCCGCAGGGTGTAATCTATCATTTTCCGCCATGGTAACTAAAATGTAAATAAACAATTACAATAGTTATGCGTAAAAAAAATTACGGGCTGTTAAAATTATAGCAACATGTATACGGATTTAATTATTTATTATTTATGTTTCCAAAGACTATTTCGATCACATAGTTTAATGTATTCTGCTGTACGTTCCAATATTTTTTCCAATTATTTACGATACAGTATAACATAAAACATTGTACAATGCTCAACCGTTACCCGAACTTTACGTGCTCACACGGATAACAAGCTCGCTTCTCTTGCTTGTTAGATACCGTGTACGCCCGTAAAGTTCTGAGTAACGGTCTTATAATGTAAATTACTATAACAAATATAAGTACACAAAGTTTGTATTTGTAATAAATAAATGTGTTTTTTAAAAGCGTTGCATACAGTATACCGTTCAAAAATTTATGATAACCAAGGTCTTACTCTACAGAAGGCCAGCATGCTATTTCTTCCAATTTTCAGAACGTCACAGCAGTAGGCTGGCGTACAGGGTTCTACAAGCAAAAATTCTCAGCTAGAAGTTATAAATTTCATTAAAATAGTTGCAAAAATGCCTTGTTTTTTAAATAGGAATAATAATTTAAGTACCTAGGCCCATAATATAAATAATGATCGAAGTCCAGATTAGTTTTTTATCGTTGTTATAGATGATCAAAGATGTCAGGCTTTTATTATTATTATTATTATGATTATTATTATTATTATTATTATTATTATTATTATTATTATATATATATATATATATATATATATATATATATATATATATATATATATATATATATATATATATATACCGGGTGGAACATCATACCTGTGTACATAGGCGATTCATATGAGAAAAACAGTTTTTTCGTGCCCATTGCTCCCCAAATTATATAAATAGGTGAAAGTTGAAGGACATCAGTACGGCAACCGGTAAGGTAAAAGGTGCTAGCATATCTGGACGCCATCCTTGGGACAGAAAATAGTAAATAGAACAATAGTTGGAATGGAACTTAATACAGTTAAAGCATAAAGTAAATATGTAAGTATATAGTGTTGGCCACATCAGATTTTTCAGTTAGCTATGCTGCCGTGCAAACTGCAAACGTTAACTTTCTATTCGAAACTAACAGTTCGAAAACCTTACTTTCCAAAAGGACCACCAACCAAAATCGTTAAATAGTTGATCTCTCGGATGATCTATTCGTCGAATAGTTATACTAATTGACACTAATTAAACAAAAATTATATATTCCAGGAATTGATGAATAAAATATTTATTCTTGGTGAAATCGGGCATTCGTTGATTTTAGTTTTCGTAAAACATTACTAGAAGCTGATTTCCAAATTGTTTTACAAAGTTTCTCTTAACTGGTTAATAATATCCTTTTATTTTGTCCTACAAAATTTTGACTGAATTTCAAGGACGCTACAATTAACAGTTGGAAAAATAAGATAAAATGTTTTATTCTATTGTTGCGCCACAAATTATAATAGTTAATTAATTTGTATGAGATACGTAATTCACTATTTACATAGTTTGGAAATATGAATTTGGGAGTTAGTTGTATTTGGTATGCGACTGGAGGAAGAATATTCGTAATAAAAGAGTGTTTGTTCCATATTTGACTTCTTTATTTTGCTGTCATCATAATACTATTGTGTTTTGTAACTTATATTATAAATTATACGACGGAAACGATTTAAGGAGGAGGTACATTAATTTTTGCAAATCAGCAGTTATGCCAAGGCCTTACTAGAGAAGACTTGCATGCGAGTACTGTGACACATTAGTGGTCTGTCTGAATGCACAACATATATGATATGCCTAACGAACGCATAGTTTTTGTATTCTGCTAGTTATATTATTAGATTTATATTGTTGGAACGTAATATATTTTAAATAATGATAATGAATATTGTAGGAAATAATTTCAAAAATAGGTATTATGTATTGTTTTCTTACACTATAATACAATAATTGAAGACTTGGAGTAAATAATAATGTAAGTGCCATTTTTGCGAAACTTGTTTATTCAAAGAAATAATAATTAAATACCTATATATAATATATATATATATATATATATATATATATATATATATATATATATATATATATATATATACCTATATATATATATATATATATATATATATATATATATATATATATATATATATATATATATATATTATATATAGGTATTTAATTATTATTTCTTTGAATAAACAAGTTTCGCAAAAATGGCACTTACATTATTATTTACTCCAAGTCTTCAATTATTGTATTATAGTGTAAGAAAACAATACATAATACCTATTTTTGAAATTATTTCCTACAATATTCATTATCATTATTTAAAATATATTACGTTCCAACAATATAAATCTAATAATATAACTAGCAGAATACAAAAACTATGCGTTCGTTAGGCATATCATATATGTTGTGCGTTCAGACAGACCACTAATGTGTCACAGTACTCGCATGCAAGTCTTCTCTAGTAAGGCCTTGGCATAACTGCTGATTTGCAAAAATTAATGTACCTCCTCCTTAAATCGTTTCCGTCGTATAATTTATAATATAAGTTACAAAACACAATAGTATTATGATGACAGCAAAATAAAGAAGTCAAATATGGAACAAACACTCTTTTATTACGAATATTCTTCCTCCAGTCGCATACCAAATACAACTAACTCCCAAATTCATATTTCCAAACTATGTAAATAGTGAATTACGTATCTCATACAAATTAATTAACTATTATAATTTGTGGCGCAACAATAGAATAAAACATTTTATCTTATTTTTCCAACTGTTAATTGTAGCGTCCTTGAAATTCAGTCAAAATTTTGTAGGACAAAATAAAAGGATATTATTAACCAGTTAAGAGAAACTTTGTAAAACAATTTGGAAATCAGCTTCTAGTAATGTTTTACGAAAACTAAAATCAACGAATGCCCGATTTCACCAAGAATAAATATTTTATTCATCAATTCCTGGAATATATAATTTTTGTTTAATTAGTGTCAATTAGTATAACTATTCGACGAATAGATCATCCGAGAGATCAACTATTTAACGATTTTGGTTGGTGGTCCTTTTGGAAAGTAAGGTTTTCGAACTGTTAGTTTCGAATAGAAAGTTAACGTTTGCAGTTTGCACGGCAGCATAGCTAACTGAAAAATCTGATGTGGCCAACACTATATACTTACATATTTACTTTATGCTTTAACTGTATTAAGTTCCATTCCAACTATGGTTCTATTTACTATTTTCTGTCCCAAGGATGGCGTCCAGATATGCTAGCACCTTTTACCTTACCGGTTGCCGTACTGATGTCCTTCAACTTTCACCTATTTATATAATGTGCCGATATGCCAACCAAATTTATGAAGATATATTTATCTCATTATTATTTTGTTTTATATATGTATATTTAATATTCTCTAAATTTTTAATATTTATGTTGTTCATATACCCTGTAATTGGTTCACTGTTGGGTAGTAAAGTATTATTATTATTATTATTACTATTATTATTATTATTTATTTTTAAAATGTTACTATTATTAATTTGAAATGATTAGTTATTTGACAGTGACAAAGTGACATTTATCTGTCAGTTACATTTGAGATATGAACTGTGTAACCAATGTGTTTGTTTAAAGCGTAGACTCCGGGATTTAAAATAAAGATAATTTTATAAATTTATCCATAAAATATATAGAAAAAGTATTAATGCAAACCTGTACAATATTTAATAATCTTTAATTTTTATAATAACACAAATCTCTAAAAAATGACATTTAATGGTATTTTTCGAAGAAAAACTATTTTGAACTTCAAGTAAAGTGCCATATCCGGTTATCTGAGTTATACCAAAATCTAATGGCTTCTTCCCATATTAGAATAACGGATAAATACAAGGTTTTAAAATTTTCTGAATGCTAGTATCTGAGTTAGAGTCAAGGATCCACACACACATACATCATCGTGAAAATGTTAAAATTGGATTCTAGAGACCTTAAAACGTGCTCATTTACAAAAATCTCGATATGCGATTTTTAGAACGTTCCCTATACCTCCCTTACCAAGGGGGGAGGTAAAAATGAAATTATTGAGAGTAAGATTTAAAGCATAGTGTTTTTATCATCTTTTGAGTCATTGTTACACAGATGTAGAAAAAAAGTTTGTATGTTACGAGAGTAAAGTGTCTTTGTTGCTTTCGAAAGACTCATTTCTTTAGCGATAAAGTATTACTTTTTTCTCAAGATACAGAAATAACAATTTTAGTTGTTTTTTAATAATTTCCTGTAATTGTTAGGTGATACCATATTTTGGGACGGCATTGTATTTATTAGTTATTCAAACAGTTGATATTGTAAAACTGTTAAACTACAAATTAACCATAGCAATAATATCTTGTACAACATTGTATCATATTGAAAGAAGTATTTACTGCAAAAGGAAGTACCCATTAAAGTGATAATTGCTAGAATGTGAGTTATTAGGAAAAGGTAATAGAGAGACAAAGGACATTTTATCGTCTATAAAAGAAATTATATCGGAGAAATTGATTGCTGACGAATTAGCACTACACCGATAAAGTTCAACATCGATTTCAGAAAACTGTAGAGATTTTATGTTGAAATGAAAATATAGCGCTATATAAAGATTATGTGTGCGTGGGGGATGGTTACCATAGTAACCTGTTTGTGCTTCTTGTTTTGGGTTATTGTCATATTATAAATTGAAATGAAATTCTCCATAAACAAGTTTCTAGATGCAGTTAAGTTTGCACGTCATATTAAAATTTCAGTGCATCAATTTATATTTCATAAAAATTAAACTATTTCTAATTATGGATGCATTGAAATTTTGTCGACACTTTCATGTTTCATTAAATGCATATTTGTAAAATCATTTACAAAGCATTTTTATTTACTTCGTGTATTAACTAAGGATGGGTTAGACGTCAACTTACGGGCTCTCAATGTTGTGGAAAGACAAGAGTATCACAGGGATTACTTTTATACTTTGCTAAAATATATTCAACGTAGTTCCCTTTTGTTCTCTACACTTGGCCCATCGATGCTGCAATGTCATGATCCCGGTCTTTGATTCAGTTTGAATGCGATGAACTCATGTCGGATCGGTAGTAACAAATCTTTCCATAAACGTCAGGATCAGCTTCATAACAGAGCAGAAAGTTGGACGACGGATAGAAACAAACATATTTCTGATCAACTGTCGGAAGAAAAACTCACCTCCTTAACTTATTGGTCAGAATGGTTTGAACCTGTTCACGAGATGCCGAGGCCTCTACCATTCCTTGAATCTTGATTCGCCAATCTGCCATGCTCATTTCTTGCGAGAATGAACTTCAATGCTTTCCCTCCCAAATTTAAATTCGGCTGTCCACTTTTTTACCATTGTATATATAGGACAACTATTAGCCCTGTCTTTATGAATTTGCTTTACTGTAAAGCGTCCTTTATGAAGGTATTTGAGCAATGTACAGGTGTCTCATTTTCGATGTTTTTTTAAGGTATTTCGGGTAATATTAATGACAGATCAAAATCGTTTGCACATTCCAGAGTCAACTTTTCCAGAAAAGTTTAATTGTCACCACAGGAATTTTCGATCTTCTTTTGTTTCTGAGCTACAGGCAAAAACTTGTGTTTCGCTCATTTCGATTCATTCGGCTGTCCACTTTTTTACCATTGTATATATAGGACAACTATTAGCCCTGTCTTTATGAATTTGCTTTACTGTAAAGCGTCCTTTATGAAGGTATTTGAGCAATGTACAGGTGTCTCATTTTCGATGTTTTTTTAAGGTATTTCGGGTAATATTAATGACAGATCAAAATCGTTTGCACATTCCAGAGTCAACTTTTCCAGAAAAGTTTAATTGTCACCACAGGAATTTTCGATCTTCTTTTGTTTCTGAGCTACAGGCAAAAACTTGTGTTTCGCTCATTTTGAAAATATATCATAATTTATTTATTATGATAGTTAGAGAAAAAATATTTATATAAAAATTTTACCGTTTTTTAAATAGAATGAAATGGCGTAATTAGATTTTTGAAAACTTAATAATTATCGAGATATAATACAAACTTATGATTTTTTAAATGGGAACCTATGTTGAAAATAGTCTCGTCTTTTTGCTTATTTTATAAGCTTTTTAATGATATATAACAAGTCTTTATTCTTTTGTTTTAAACATTAATAAAAGACGAATTATTAATTTATAGGGGTAAAAATAATGGAAATTATTAAGAAACAAATGAAAAAATCTATTCCAGATCATCATTTGCATATTTCTAATAGTATTTGTTTCAGTTTTACTCATTTTTTCAATTTATTTTCTTCAAAAGCATATTTTAAACCAATTTGTTCAGATCGTGTCAAAGCCAACTGTAACGTCAAAAAATAGAAATTTAACTAACCCGAAAATAATGGATTAAGAATAATTTTGTGAACAAAATTAATAGATATTGAATCAAAATAAACAAATGATGATTTGAAATAAATTTTTCATTTGTTTCTTAATAATTTCCAATATTTTCACCTCAATAAATTAATAATTCGTCTTTTATTAATGTTTAAAACAAAAGAATGAAAAGCTTAGAAAATAAGCTAAAAGACAAAACTATTTTCCATATAGGTTCCCAATTAAAAAATCATAAGTTTGTGTTACATCTCGAAAATTATTAAGTTTTCAAAAAATCTAATTACGCCATTTTATTCTATTTGAAAAACGGTAAAAATTTTATTAAAACATTTTTTCTCTAACTATCATAATAAATAAGATATGAGATATTTTGAAAATGAGCGAAAATCGAGTTTTTGCCTGTAGCTCAGAAACAAAAGAAGATCGAAAATTCCTGTGGTGATTATTAAACTTTTTTCAAAAAGTTACCCTGCAATGTGCAAACGGTTTTGATCTATCGTTAATATTACCCGAGATACCTTAAAGAAACATCGAAAATGAGACACCTGTACAGTATTCAATTTTTTCCAAATTTAAAAAAGTCAATGCACTTCTTATTTACCAAAAATTATTTAAATCACAAATTAGTGGAACAACGTAAAAAGATACACTAATTATTTTTTCATAACCTCACAAAAAATAATTGAGCGTCTACTGCTGTACAGTGTGACTAGCGAATGATAGTTGATGTTTAGATTATTTAATAGATGTGGTTTCTTTTGAAAACATTTCCCTATATTTGATTTGAAACGAAACTGACCCTTATGTATTCCGTTACAGAAGATTAGAATTGAACTCAATACCAGGAGGCATTTAAAATAACCTTAGCAGCAGGATGCAGGGATGTATTTAAAAAATTGAATACCGCAAATTCTAGTTCGTTCGTCTTACGTGTAAGCAACCCACGAGGTACAATTACTGTTATAAGAAATTAAAAATAATCCTATTTCATAGAATTGCCAAACTAAATAGTTTAAAGTTCAAAATATTTTCTTATAATCAACATAAACGAAAAATGTTTAAAATATTTTAAACGCACCCTTATTTTGATATTCAGTTACCGTACTCGGCCATTTATTTTCAGTCAGGCATAGTAATGTATTTCTGTACGTTCCTAGTCTAGTATTTAAATGGGTTAATGCCAGAATTTCATACCTGAATAATTCGTACAATTCTATTCTTCTCTAGGGTTTCAAAACCACATCTATAAAATAATTTAAACGTCAACTTCCATTTGCTAGTCATATAGTATGACTAGCGAATGAAAGTTGACGTTTAGATTATTTAATAGATGTGGTTTCTTTTGAAAACATTTCCCTATATTTGATTTGAAACGAAACTGACCCTTATGTATTCCGTTACAGAAGATTAGAATTATTGTACTCAATACCAAGAGGCATTTAAAATGACCTTAGCAACAGGATTCAGGGATGTATTTAAAAAATTTAATACAGCAAATTCTAGTTCGTTCGTCTCAGGTGTGAGCAACCCTCGAGTCTGAATTACTGTTCGAGAAAATTAAAAATAGTCCTATTTCATAGAATTGCCAAACTAAATAGTTTAAAGATCAAAATATTTTGTTATAATCAACATAAACGAAAAATGTTTAAAATAATTTAAACGCACTCCTGTTTTCATATTCAGTTACCCTAGTCGGCCATTTATTTTTAGCCAGACTTAGTAATGTATTTTTGTGCTTTCCTAGTCCAGTATTTAAATGGGTTCATGCAAAAATTTCTTACCTGAATATTTCGTACAATTCTATTCTTCTCTAGGGTTTCAAAAGAAACCACATGTATAAAATAATTTGAACGTCAACTTTCATTCGCTAGTCATACCATAACAAATCTTTCCATAAACGTCAAGATCGGCTTCATAACAGAGAAGAAAGTTGCACGACGGACAGAAACAAACACGTTTCTGATTAACCGTCAGAAGGAAAACTCACCTTCTTAACTTATTGGTTAGAATGGTTTGAACCTGTTCAAAAGATGCCGAGGCCTCTACCATTCCTCGAATCTTGATTCGCCAGTCAGCCATGCCCATTTCTTGAATCAAGTTTATGTTTCCTTTCCACTGAAAACAGTTGTACGCATTCCAATGCTTTCCCTCCCAAATTTTAACTTTTTTTTACCATTGTATATAAAGAACAACTATTAGCCCTGTCTTCATGAATTTGCTGTACTGTAAAGACTTCTTTATGCAGTTATTTGAGCAATGTAAAATATTAATTTTTTTCCAAATTTAAATATTCAATGCACTTACTATTTAACAAAAATTATTTAAATCACAAATTAGTGTATTAACGTAAAAATATACACTAATTATAGTTTCATAACCTCACAAAAAATAATTGAGCGTCTACTGCTGTACTCTCTATGTTAAACCGAGATCTTTTCAATCCACTCTTTCGCAAATGTTACAATTGGTTCATTCATAACTGAAAATTCGGGCTCAATTATCTTTCATAATTGAAGATATAACCGAAATCTGCAAAATAGATATGATCGGGCCATTATTTCCAGACTTACGAGTATGAGAGGAGGTAAACAGAATTTTAGAAATATTTAACAATTTACATTGGTAGGTTCAGCTTTAAGGCAGAAAACAATAAAAATATTTCACTCCCCCCTATAATAGCATCTGCTCAAGCACCCGTTCCTCAAGTTGAATGGAAGCAACCCAAGTAAATTATAAAAGGCCTTCTGCATAGCAGATTATCGGCGGACGGTTAGGAAATATGTGCGTGTGTGGCTCTTGCAGAGCATACTTCCGACCTCAACGATATTGTACGAGTAGTCGTTTGCGTTTCGGACATCAAAAACTTTCCTAGGTGAATAATTTAAGGACGAAGTCGGACAATAGTAGAATCTTTCCAAGTTTTTATGCGGGATATATTGTTATAGCGTACTAACGTTACTCCTAATGACTCTTCGCCAGGAAATGTCCGTTGTTGTCAAGAACTATTTAATTAGAGTAGCAACTATAAAGCGTTTAAATAAAATGGAATATGTTTGAAGTGTGTTTACGGAAAAGAAAGAATATGCTTTCTACGTGAAATTACATCCCGAGGAAATATTTAGTTTATTATGTTTGATCTTCTGTATAGATTTATATTTTAATAGAAAGATAAAAGAGCAGTCATACTCTTTTTAACCATCAGATATAATAAACGTATATTTTGTATTTGAGGGGTTCTAAAACTACTAGTTCCTGGCTTAATGCAATAACAACCAATGTTAGATTTTATATACAAGAAGCTGAAGTCAAACTGTAAAAGAACCTACAGGAACAAAAAAATACTTTTAGCAATAATAACCAATGTAGACATATAGCAAAATCTTGAAGTGTTTTAGTACTATAAATAGTTTAAGTCACAGAATTAGTGACTTTTATAACCAACATTACTTTATTTATTTACTTATTTATTTATTTATTAATCGGGCCACACAACAGGACAAAATCCCAGTAACAGTGTAGCACTAAATAATTTAACAAAATTGGTTACATTGTTGTAATGAACAATATAAATTTACATTAGAGTGAATTAGAAAAATAGGAAAACATTGCAAGATAACTAAGAATAACAAAACCATTTTAAAGACAGTGAATATGTATAAATGATTTGTATGGTCTAAGTGTACAACTAAAAATGTCAACATAGTACAGGATATTAAGTTTCATAGAAAGGTACTTGTTATGATTCATTTTCAGTTAATGTAAATTCTTATTAAAAAGTGAAAGTCATATCAATTTCAAAATAGTAAAATAATTTTCGAAAAAAGTAACATAAATTTCAGAAATAGTTATTTTAGTATTAAGGTCAGTAACTGCTTCCTACCGGTAGAGGATGATTTTCATACATTCGCACTTACTGACCGCAATGCTTAATGTTTTTTTTTGCACGATCGACGCCCAAGATTAAAATAAATAAGATTCGAAAATTGGACGTAAAAAAATTTGGTTGTCATTTTGAAAGTAAGCTTTGATCGTTATTTTTTTTTACTTGCCGCCTACGCCTCCTGATCAGTAGGGTGGATTGCATGAAAATGGGTTAACTCTCGAGTTACGCTAACCCAGAGTTACATTATATAAACAGAGCGATTCCAGCCTGTTTGACAGCTAACCTCGGGTCAAAATATAACTCACCGATTTGCACGGGTTTACCCACAAATAGCAAATTACATATGGCTGACAGTTGTCTTTTCACGTGTCATATTTAATACAAAAAAGTAATTTTGTGTTTCCTTTAAAACAACGCTTTTTTGGGAGAACTAACGACTTTAGGAAAAAATGTTATATACAAGAAATGGTCAAGAATAAGGGGCTAATTTATTAATAATAACAAACCAAAAACTCGACCAGTGGTTCTCAAACGGCAGAACAATTTTTTTTAAACGGTACCCTATATAATTTTTTAGCCCATTAGATAAGTTTGTATAACAATTATTTTGAGAAAAATGGTATTAAAAATAATGTTATAATATTACAATAGGCCATGCAATACACAGGTACGTGTATTGCCTAGTTACGCTAGTAGTAAACCCATTTTTACCTCTCGCTAAGAGAGGTATTAAATTCATGCTAAAAATCGCATATCCAGATTTTAGTAAATAAGCACGTTTTAAGGTCCTTAGAATCCGATTATAACATTTTTACGATGATGTCCGTATGTGTATGTGAATGTGTGTGTGGATGTGTGTGTGTGTGTGTGTGTGTGTGTGTGTGTGTGTGTGTGTGTGTGTGTGTGTGTGTGACTTAAGATATTTTTAACTACGGATTCCTCAATCTAACAATAATGGGAAGAGTTGATTAAGTTTTGGTAACAATTGGACAACCGGAAGTAGCAGTTACAAGAAAAAAATCATCTAAATATTATTTATCGAAAATTTATGTAAATACTTATATTAACGAACGTTAAATTCTTTATCCGATAAACATAAATTCATTATTATACCTTCTATAGGTTTAGAGATAAAGAAATGCATATAAAATAATTTGATGTAACAATTCTCAGATCAAACTACTTCAAGACAGGAAATTCAAATGTTTGTAATTGACATATAAATGTCACTGTCAAAAATATTTGTATGCCACTATCAAAAATATTTATACATCATTATGAAGATTCTAAAATTAAATAAAAAGTCAACAACGCAAAAGAATATACCTACGTAAAAAAGAATATAAATGGAATTTGCAAAAAATGACGAATATAAAGAAAAAGAAAAGAAAAGTAGAAAATAAAATTCAGGATACTGAATATAAAGAAAATGGTATGTATTGTACATAATTTATATTAAAATATCCCATAGATTTTGCAAATATAAATGTATTTGTATTTAAAAATATTTTTCGTTTTATGCGTACAACCAGGTAAAATACCTGGCGAGAGGGTATGTGCTTGCCACATCAGATTTTTATTACATTATTTCTAGTTTTTAATACCATTTTTCTCGAAATAATTGTTATACAGCCCTATGCTATATTTATATCGTTGAAATCAGAAAATAATATTCTATTTAAAGGGCTAAAAAATGATATAGGGAGCCATATTAAAAAAAATTTGTTCTACTGTTTGAGAACCACTGGTTAAATATTTGGTTTGTTACTATTGATACATTATTCCCTTATTCTTGATCATTTTTAGTATAAATAAATTTTCTCTAAAGTTGTTAGTTCGGCCAAAAAAAGCGCTGGTTGTTTTAAAGGAAACACCTATATATGTATATATATATATATATATATATATATATACGAGTATATATTTGAAATGGTAGAGAAAATGTAAAAAACTAAACTTAGTTCTAAAAAAAATGCAATAATTAAACAAATATGAATATTGGCGCTCGTTTTAATTAATTATAACTTGATTTAATTTCGTCTTTCGAGATAGGATATAATTAAATATATTTCGATATTTCGTCTTTACAGGTAAGTAATATTGATCCTTCGAGCTCGGATAAATGGCTTCTCCTATGAGTTGTGAAAATAAAGCTTAAACATGCCGTTACCAATCCAAACTTTATTTTGCTAGTTGAAGAATTGACAAACTCGTCTGAAGTCCTAGTTTGAAAACCAAAACCACCAAAAACGCGTCATAAAACCGTCGCAAGCCAGCAGTTTAATGGCTGGTAGTTTGATTGAAAAGGGCGAATAAGTTAGAATGAAAGTTTAAACGACGTAATGAGCTCAATGAAAAAAGAAGTATGCAAAACGAGTGATGCATAAGTGCGCGCGGACTAACAGGGGCAAGAGGACTCTTTCATACGGGCTCGCCTTTCACATCGACTTCATTAAATTTCTATTTAATTTGCGGCTGAACTAGTGAACATTTCAAGAACAATTCTCTATATTTACTAGCTCTTAACGTCTGCTTTCAGATTTGGATATTGCATACTTTATATGTGACCATGAAAGCAGGTTATTAATTATAAATAAATGACTTAATGGAGTGTAAAACTACGGATTTGATGGACAGTTAAAACAATAATAAAATAAAGTAATAAATTTTATTGTTAAATATGTAATTCCTAAGGAAAAGTGTTTTATATTAGGTTAGGTAATGAGACTCCTAACAAAGGTCAACAAGCGAAAAGAATATACAGAAACAGTAGAAATTGATAAGAGACTTTTCTTACATTTCGGTGGCTCATTCGACTTCGGGTAACAGAAGTGGCTACAGTCCCCAACGCTAAAGTACCGATGAGAAACGTTCGGGTTTTGTGCAAAATAAGAGAAAACGAGAACGCGGAACCGTTGTTGAAAAATAAAATATCGGCCATATCTATTTATCTGTCTCAGAATAGTATGTAGATGTATTTATATTGTAAAACAGGACTTTTTATAAAATTCCTGGACTTGGACACTTTATAAAATGCGACCAGATCGTCAAATTTTCGTTGACTTAGCGTTATGTCACAATCTGTTAACTTGATTTATAACACGTCTAGGCGTTTTATAAAATGACGAACAGATTACTTAGCTTATATAATAGAGGGTTATGATTTTGACGTCACACGCAAGAAAGAATGCGACGATGTAGAAGTTGAGATGGAAGATCGGATTACAAACAAACCACGCCATTTTTAAAGTTCTGTTTTGACATTTGAGTTTTACATGTGATTCATTGTCTTCGGACGGCTGTGTAAACTTTGAGAATTTCACATTTGTCATGTATTCTTTATAATTATAACGGGAGTTACTGTTGCAAAGACCATACACTCGCTTGATATTTGGCACCATCTTTCAACTGTCACCATGACAGCAAATTGTTTGTAATCTAGCAACGAAGTGAAATGAGTCACAAGTGTAGTAGAAGGAAAATACCAGTAGATGGCAGCCCGAAAATATACTTCTGTATAACCCTCCATTATCTAAATATAACAACAATTACCTAATCTAACGCACATAACTCGGCCCGAGTTTTCCAAGCGTGAGTTAGGGCGGTTCTCTAGACAGGATTTGCATGGCCCAAATATGTCGACGTCGAAAACCCACCCCAAGTCCAGCTCCCAGGGCTGTCACATGAAGCGCCAGATACTGTTTCTAGATAGCTATAGATGGGTATTTATATTTACAAATAATGTGTTCTGAAATTTCTTCGTTCTCTTCACAGAGTTAACAGATACTGTTTTCAACCTTACCAATTTGGCATAGATGGTATTTCAAAGAACATTGACAAGTAAGGATACATGCCGTAGTTCTAAGATCTTTTTTGTTGAGAGCTAATAGCTCCTTGTCATTTGTTGACGAGGGTGAAATAAACTTCTGTCAGAATGAAAGCCCAGAACGGTACGCGACAAGTGTGTGATCGACAATTAGGTGTATCATATTGATAAAGGGTCAACGGGGCGCTTGTCAACTGGGCGACGGTCGTCTGGGCGACATAGCCTTAACAAATTTGCACACTAGCAGATGTACAATTTAGTAGATTTTTTGCAGCAGGAAAAACAGTTAAAAGTGATATTCTGATTTTTCTAAACAAACAATAACACAACCTAATCTATCGCACAATTTTGTAATTCTACACATCTATTATTTTACTGTGCAGGGTGCAAGAATATTAATATATACATTGGATTGCTAACTTGTATGTTGTGCACGTAGTCACCTGTGGGGCAAGCAATTGGAAGGCAGCCATTTGCAGAAAAGGCAAAATACGCGCCAAATTTAAAAGTACATAATAGAAACAAATTATAAATGTAATGAATTAACAGATTTTTTAATATATATATATATATATATATATATATATATATATATATATATATATATATATATATATATATTGCGTATATTTTAAAAATTATACTTATTGTTTTAATAATATGATATACATTTATTACGTATACCGTGTGTCTATTTTTTTGTGGACCATAGGAAATACAATGGTAAAATTGTCATAATGCTGTAAATTCTGCCCTATTAATTTTAGAACAACAGTGTAAATACAAAAAATGTTCAGAATTAAAAACTGCATCTAAAAAGTCCAAAATTATTGTTTGCATGCGTTTCGTTTGCGAAAGAGGGGCAAAATAAAAGTAATAATTTTTAGCTTACTTACAGAGTGCCATGCGCACTATCACAAAATTTTAAACAGTTGTATTGCTTTGATTTGACAGATGACATCTGTCATAAAGTTTTTAATATTATTGAATTCATTAAATTATTTATCAGTAAGCATGGATATATTTGCCATCGCAGAAAAAAACTCAATGGAACAATAGTAACAATCAAATATCAATTAATAAACTTTTATCTGTCAAAGTCAAATAATATGACTATTTAAATTGCATATTTTGTCTTGCATGGCACTCTGTAAAAAGCTTAAAGACGGATATTTCATTTTACGTTTAACTCATGGTAAGAACCTATTATATCAAAAAATTTAGGCTAATTTGATACAGTATTTAACAATGAACATTTTTTATGTTTACACTTTAGTTCTAAAATTAACAGGGCAGAATTTACAGCCATATGAAAATTTTACCATTGTATCTCCTATGGTCCATAAAAAAAAGTAGACACACGGTATAGCAAATTCACAATAAAATGGGACTATGAATTTAAAAATAATATTTGTTTATTAAAAAGATGCCTTTTGCATATGTGGCGGAAAATTTGGAAATACAGAAGGTGCTGAGTCTGGTTTTAATCTTATTATATATGTTCCACGCCTTTTCAAATTATCAGTTTCAAGAAAATGATCACTCCAAATGTTTTATGCTTTTGTAGGTGTGAAATCTTTTCTTTTTATGGCATCTATCCACAATGGTAATATACCACTATTATTTAAAGGAAATCTGTAAAATATTTAAAACAATAATATGAATAAATATATATAAAATAATAGTTACTTGAAAAATTGTAGAGGGTTATGTCAATTTGTGCACCCAAAAGCACTACAAGAAGAAGGTATATTGCCTTTTATTATGAAAATATCTCACTTAAAGTATTTATTCACTAACAACACAACACAAACACAAGTTTATTCAAGAAAACTACCAAATAATGTAATAATAGACCAACGAACGTTTGACGTTTTGCCTCTTCTGCAAATGGCGCCGTACCCCCACCACTTGCCTCACTTGTTAAACGTATATCAGCTATCCTGTGTTTTATTTGAACATCTTTGGGAGGGGGTCGATTCTAAATCATTTTAGACACTTGTTTCATTAATGACGTCATATTGTTACCATGGTTTTGTTATAGGGATCAAATAGGGGTTTAATTTTCTAGTCTAGCATAAGGTGGAATATGTCAGGGCTTTGTCATGTTTGACATTTAGAAAATTTTATTTGCAATAATTTGGTTTTTCGCTAACATTGCCGTGAAAAGTGTGAAATATAAGTCTTATTCTTGAAAATAGGTAGTAAAAAACAATGTTTATTTTAAAAAAATAATGGCTGAGGAAGATAAATTAATACGAAAAATATTAAACTATTAACAACACAAGTTCTTATTCATACACTGTTACTTTCGCCTTTTAAATGAAAAAAAAGAGGAAAATTATAACCACCATAAAGTCCTGTTATATTTCACCCAGTTTATGCCAACCTAGAAAATTAAGTCTCTCAAATCTGACGTCATTAACTGAAACTATATGTTTTGGAGACAAGTCTCTAAAATGAATTAGAATCCGGGCTCCAGATATTCATCGCCACTTAGCTATCGCCCAGTTGACCAACGCTTAGTTGTTCATCATCATCTCGCCCAGTTGATTGAGTACGGGCTCAAAATATCTTTCCAATATGAGACCATGGCTGATACCTCATACTTTTTGAATTACCTTTTTAAATGGCTTTTAAAAAGTCCTCAAGAAGGTTCAAACAAGTAAAATGGTAATTTTATTGTTTATTTAGCAAACTCGTCTGTTATTTCATTGCCTAAAACTCTCTCGTGCTCCAACACCCACCACAATGAATGTGACATGATTACGTTCGGCCAGCTGTTGAGGGTGTCCTAACAATTTTAGACAAGTATTTTTAAAATACACATAAAGTACTCGGACATGCGGGCGCATAACAGGCGACATCTCATGGGCACTCATTGCTGGCGTGGAGAGTGCAGCACAGGCGTCAATTTTGTGCCATTTAAAATTAAAAATATTTGGCATCGGTCGGGATCGAACCCAGTTCTCCAGATTTGCGACATGACAGGCACTGATATATATATATATATATATATATATATATATATATATATATATATATATATATATATATATATGTCGGAGATTGTAATATCAAAGCATGTCGTAACGATCATTTAATTAATCAAGTATTACACGAATCTCTTATAATCTTTTAATTGTATTGTCGTAATCGAAACGTCAAGCATTCTTGGCTACAATGCTTGGATGGAATCAGTGTGTAGCGGTGCTCAGGGTGAGTGCATGTCCGCCTTGCTGAGATCATCACGTTTATATTATCGCTGTGGTTCTGAAATAGTGTTGGTCGACATAGAGTTTGCCAGTGATACTACTCCGCGACATCAGAAGTGGGATTTGCCTGCGTTCCACAATATTGTATGTGGGTTTGTGTTCTGTTGGTGAAATATAAAGTGAAGTGTAGGGCCAAGCAGATTAAGATGGAAAGGCCGTCTAGCAATTTTTGCAGGTTTTCATCATAGGGCATTGACCAGTAACAAGGATTCCGTCTGTGTCCCACCCAGAGAGTGGTGACGCAATTACAAGAGCTCGTTAAGTAGAACCGTGAGTAATGAGTACTGAATTTATGTTAAGTGGTCTTCCAATACTGGTAAGAGATTTTATTACAAAGCTCAAGAAATCGTTGTGAGCTATGTTGGTGGCAATTGGGTTGCTGTTGTAATAAAAGCAATTTGGTCAGTAACTTGCTGAGAAACGAGAGACGAAGTTGAGTTTGTTGTTTATGATATTGTGATGGCCGATGATCCGGATTACCGATCTCCATATATGTTATTTAAGATATTACTCATTACAGTAGGTGTTCCTGGCAGTTGTTATATTTTGATTGATGTTTTGTCATTGAGCTTGTATGACGTAATAAGTATTTCATTTTTGGTAGCTTGATTCTACTCCTTTACATCGTCTGCGACGTGTCAATATTAAACTGAATGTAGGTCAAGTAGTCACAGATCGGGAGTATCAACCAGTTTGCGATTTAGTTAGTTATTTGTGAAATAACAAACGAACTAATACAAATTCCTTAAAGCGTTTCGGTATGTCAAGAAAGATTGTAAAGTGTTTTCATTGTACAAGTTTCGCAAACTAACAGACACGTTGAATATGACCGATGCGGGTGCAGAACCATGGTGTACCGAAATAGAAACTATAACATGAAAATTTCATTGGAGATCTTCAGGGAAGATAGTTAAAGGTGGAAATATGTTAGAAAACTATGCTAAAGATTAATATTTTATTAACTGCAGATAAAGTTTACTGAGCTACAAATTGTAGATAGATGATATTGTTATTATTTTGTCACCGCGACCAGTAAGATCTGCTGTAACGTGTTTTGACTGAATGTCTGGAAGCCACTCCAAAGTTATGATGAACTGAAATTTGGTATTTCATAGAACAATGACTAGTAAAGATACTTGTCATAATTCAAGGTCCCTTTTGTTGGGAGCTAATAGCAGTTTAACGTTTATCGTCGAGGGTGAAATGAATATCTCCAGGCTATGAATTATGGCTTTTCAAGTATCCACAGGAAGTGCCTAAGACTCACTTATACTACGGTACCCATTTTAGCTTTGATTCACAAGTGAAAGCAGCCTGGTTATCTGACGTTAAGTAGATTGCTTCTCCTTTGAGAGCTTGTTTAAGTTTATTGAGCACACAGATTTATTGCTGGAGATATAATGAAACCGTTGTGTATGGATTCCTTTATTTGGCAGCACGGGCCAAATAAAATCGATCCAGTTTCTGCTGACTCTAGTTTAGAAATATCCGTAAACCAGGACAGATAGTCTATTTGGAAGAGTGGCCTTACTACTGTCCACCGAAGGCGATTACCAAAAACTCTCTTGTGTAGCTTTTTGTTTTAGAAATTATGAGTGGCCTACGAGATCTCCAAACTTGAAGTGTTTTGTCTTTCAGAGTGCAAAGACGTTGGCCCCAGAATCAATTCCATTACTGCACTTGGACAGGTATTCATAGCGCCTGTGGTATGTGATACAAAGAAAAACTATCGTTGCGCTTCCACAAAGACGCTTGTTCTGTGTTTTGTTACATTTTGGCCGCCATACTAACGATGCAAGAGTGATCATTGGTCCAAATACGGTGATGTATGGCCAGTGGTTCGTTTCTGCCTGCAATCTCTAGTTTTTTCTAGAAGGACAGCGGCTTGTGTCCGAGGCTGCTACGGGATTTGTTTTGATGATTTTGTTAATGTATAAATTGCATGTGGACTTTTGAGTATTCAGGTTTCAGGTATCTGCGTTGACATTAAGGGTAATGTGATTGAAGTGAGAGATCGATGCATTCGATCAGTTACCGTACGATGATGCTATTTGGGAAAAATATTGTTGACAGTGGCGGGAGAGCTGTAATTATGGACGAAGTCTGTACCAGTCTGTCTCGAAATAATAAGCCAGAATGGGCGAGCATCCTGCCCAAGATCTACGAATGAGGCGATGTGTAGCACTGATAGTGAGAGAATGTATTGGATGTACCGTGTTAGCGTGAATAATATAGCGCTGTGCAGACAGTTCAAATCTGAGTGAACTTTTATCAATTGTTCATGGTATAATTTGTATGAAGTTATTCAAGTTCCTGCACGTCCATGTTCCAAAACCCTGAGTCGGGACTTGCTTTTCAATTGTTTGTCTTAATGTTTGGGACGCCTAAGTGCAGCGTGATGGACGCTGGAACAAATTGCTTTAAAATATTTTGATCGTATCCAAGGATAAATTTAATTGAAGAAAGTTCATCGGATGATGGATATAAAGGAAGATAAAAAATTTGTTTCTACATCTCCTCTTGCAAACGTTTCAGTATATTATTTTACCTTCATCAAGTGCTACAATAAAAATATAGGACACAAATCAACAACAATCATTTTCCAGAGTATAATCAAGCAATAATAAACAACAAGTTTAAATAAACAACAATTTTTTTTATGAAATACCTGTGAGGATTTGTAGGCCAAATGAGAAACATTATAAAAGACAGCATCACCTGTGACAGTGTAAGATCAACTGACTAAAACTTACTAACCTCCAATAAGAGCAAAAACCAACTTGTCAAAAAATTAAACTAAAAAACACTAAGCCAAAACGCAGTTAGGAAAACGAAAAGAAGAACTATCTGTTTGAATTATTTAACAAATTTAGAACATTTTGATAGCTTTAAGTTTAAGCATGCCGGATTATTTCGATTTGGTATTACGTATTATTTACATAACACATGAATCCATGTTCTAATTTTCAAGTAGAGCGGTTCATGCGTACAATAATGAACCTTCTGGAGGTTGAGATCACAATTTAGTTAGGCTAATCGAGTGGATCGTTGAAAATCCACACGGGTGACTAAAACTTTGAAGAGCCGGCAAACTTTTACAACAAAAGTGGCTAAGGAGCAATTGAGGCGTTGGTCTGGACATTGGACATTTTCGTTAAATTCTTTAGAATTATTAACCGTGATGGAAAATGACATGCTACTGGATGCCTCTGTCATGGTGTTTCGGTATGCTACTGTGATACCTCTGCCGAAGGTAACATGCTAACTAGGTGCCTCTGTCGTGTGGTTTTCCGAGCTGGTTAAGCGATGACGGAATAGTGTTCCATTGTTGGGTAAGCAATGACGCTGTGGTTTTCCGAGCTGGTTAAGCGATGACGGAATAGTGTTCCATTGTTGGGTAAGCAATGACGGTGTGGTTTCCCGAGCTGGTTAAGCGATGACGGAAGGGTGTTCCATTGCTGGGTAAGCAATGACGGTATGGTTTTCTTGCGCTGGTTAAGCGAAGATGGAATAGCGATCGATTGCTGTTTAAGCAATGATGGTCTGTCGCTGTTGGACAAGCTATAACAATGCTTGAATACTGATATTGGTAGTCATGTATTTACTGGTGAAATGTATTGTCACAGAATTATGTTTTGTTTGACGTCTTGGAAAAAAGGCGTCCATTAAATAATTTAGTGTACTATAGCTAAATTTTGAGCTTAATATAAATGTGAACAAAGTTGTAACTATTTGAGCACTTATTGGTCAGAGATAGCCGAGCGAAAATACTGTGGATAAATTCTTTGTTTTCAGATAGTTCACACGAGGACGTGTGAAACGTCAGAATGGCCGTGTCGGAGATTGTAATATCAAAGCATGTCGTAACGATCATTTAATTAATCAAGTATTACACGAATCTCTTATAATCTTTTAATTGTATTGTCGTAATCGAAACGTCAAGCATTCTTGGCTACAATGCTTGGATGGAATCAGTGTGTAGCGGTGCTCAGGGTGAGTGCATGTCCGCCTTGCTGAGATCATCACGTTTATATTATCGCTGTGGTTCTGAAATAGTGTTGGTCGACATAGAGTTTGCCAGTGATACTACTCCGCGACATATATATATATATATATATATATATATATATATATATATATATATATATATATATATATATATATATACGAGGTGTGTTCAAAAACTATCGCGAATTTTGAATTTTCGCGGGTTACGTATATTCGAATTTCGATCTTTTTGTGGCTTTATGTTGGTACTCATGTCTCTCACTTATGTCGACAAGCTCGGCCATTTTGAATGTTCACTTAATTGTTGACAGCTGCTTTGCTTGCACGTGTTTTGGATCGTCTTCGATTTTTACCTATTCAAAAAAATGGAACAAAGAACCTGTATCAAATTTTGTGTGAAAAACGAAATTAAGTGCGCGGATGCATTCCGAATGTTGACTGTGGCATACGGAGAAGCTACCTTGGACCAAAGCAACGTTTATCGGTGGTACAAAATGTTCTCAGAAGGCCGAGAAGATGTGAACGACGAAAAGCGTGCCGGACGCCCGAGCACTTCAACAACAGACGAAAAAATTAATGAAGTGGAGAAAATGATATTGGCCAATCGTCGAATCACCGTTAGAGAAGTTGCTGAGGACCTAAACATATCGATTGGCTCGTGCCATTCGATTTTTATCAATGATTTGGGCATGAGACGGGTCGCCGCGAAATTTGTACCAAAATTGCTCAATTGCGACCAAAAACAGCATCGCATGAACATTGCTAATGAGATGTTGGACTCTGTCCGCGACGACCCAAATTTGCTCCAGAGGGTCATAACTGGTGACGAATCGTGGGTTTATGGTTATGACGTGGAAACCAAAGTTCAATCATCTCAATGGAAGCTGCCGCACGAACCAAGACCGAAAAAAGCGCGCCAAGTTCGGTCGAATGTGAAAGTTTTGCTGACAGTTTTCTTCGATTGCAGGGGCGTGGTGCATCATGAGTTCTTGCCACAGGGTAGAACGGTCAATAAGGAATATTACCTGCAAGTTATGCGCAATTTGCGCGAAGCAATCCGCCAGAAACGCCCGGATTTGTGGAAGAACAAAAATTGGCTTTTGCACCACGATAACGCCCCTGCTCACACATCGTTGCTTGTGCGCGACTTTTTAGCCAAAAACAACACACTAATGATGCCGCAGCCACCGTATTCCCCAGATCTGGCCCCCTGTGACTTTTTCTTGTTCCCTAAACTGAAGAGGCCCATGAAAGGACGACGTTACGCTACGCTTGACGAGATAAAGACGGCATCGAAGGAGGAGCTGAACAAGATAAAAAAAATGATTTTTTGAAGTGCTTTGAAGATTGGAAAAACCGTTGGCACAAGTGTATAATATCTCATGGGGATTACTTTAAAGGGGACAAAATAGATATTCATGAATAAATAAATAATTTTTGAAAAAACACAAAATTCGCGATATTTTTTGAACACACCTCGTATTATATATATATATATATATATATATATATATATATATATATATATATATATATATATATATATATATATATATATATATATATATATACATGGTGTTTCCTTTAAAACAACCAGCGCTTTTTTGGGCGAACTAACAACTTTAGAAAAAAATGTTTTATACCAAAAATGATCAAGAATAAGGGAATAATGTATCAATAGCAACAAACCGAATATTTAACCAGTGGTTCTCAAACGGTAGAACAAAATTATATTTTTTTAAATGGCACCGTATATAAGTTTTTAGCCCTTTAAATAGAATATTATTTTCTGATTTCAACGATATAAATATAGCATAGGGTTGTATAACAATTATTTCGGGAAAAATGGTATTAAAAACTAGAAATAATTAATAAAAAATGGGTTTACTACTAGCGTAACTAGGCAACAAACGTATGAATTACCTGTGTATTGCATAGCCTATTGTAATATTATAACATTATTTTTAATACCATTTTTCTCGAAATAATTGTTGTACAACCCTATACCACATTAATGTCTTTGAAATTGTCTATCTAATGGGTTAAAAAATTATATAGGATAACATTTAAAAAAAATTAATTTTGTTCTGCCGTTTGAGAACCACTGGTCGAATTTTCGGTTTGTTATTATTAATAAATTAGCCCCTTATTCTTGATCATTTCTTGTACATAACATTTTTTTCTAAAGTCATTAGTTCGCCAAAAAAGCGCTGGTTGTTTTAAAGGTAACACCCTGTATGTATATATATATATATATATATATATATATATATATATATATATATTTAATCTATACTCTGGTCCATTTAAGCCATTAAGGGCCGGTATTTCCATCTCCGGATAAAGTTCAGGATAACTATCCGTCAGATAAATGATAAAATATCGCATCGAAATAAAAGCATAAATAATGTAAATTATATTGAATGTCATTTTTTGATGCGATTTTGTTCATTTATCAGACAGATAAGTTATCCAGCACTTTATCCGAAGATGGAAATACCGGCCCTAAGTATTGCAGAGAACTCTCTGATTGGCTGAAATTGGAGAGAAGTTTACCCAAAGAAATTTTGGCTGCTGGCGCTGATGCGAGCGCCATCTGCTGAATGGCTTAAATGGAATAGAGTATAGAATTTTTTTACTCATTTATTGTTTGTGTTTGCAAGTATAAATAAAAAAATAAAGTATTTTATGACTTACTGTACGAGTGTAACGTAAAATTTAATGCGACTTTTAAATGCAAATATAAATTATCAAGAATCTGCTGAAATTGCTACTCTATATTCGTATCCAACAGGAACTATGAAAATAAAGTAAATTCTATCATTGCACGCTACATTAGTAAAGGAACTACACCAGAATAATTTTAGCATACTTGTACGAGTATATTTAGTTATTTGGATTTTACTTGATTTAAATTTGCGTGCATAATGATATCAAGTATGCTAAAATAATGGCTAGTGCTTTAAATAATTTTCTGTTTTCTACAATAGAATTTAAATAGCCCACATTTCATAAAATATTTTAGCATTACAACGGAAATTAACGATTTGCCTTTACTTTTTCCATGAAAATTTCTTTGGAATCCGTCCACCCATTTGGTAGATCGTTCTAATTCTAAAAAAGTGTTATGTTCCGTGAAGAATTAAATATTCCATTTTCTTTCTTAATTTTGACGTAATAAACGAAATAAACAAAACTAAACTATTATTCACGAAATATGACTATTCAAGGTCATTTGTGAGCCGTCTGATATAATATCACATGCAGATAACTTCATTGCATTTCGTATGCATAGGCGTGCAACATGAAATATTTGTGGACACATTTTAACTGAAAAACTAGGAGTAATTCATTTGAAAATTAAATTTCTTTCTAAATAATGCCTTTCTGAAAGATTTATGTTCTTCACTTAACATAGACTTACTTATAAACCAAGGGATAATAATTTGATTTAAACGTCAACGCCACTGGATAAATATTAGCACAGAGGGCAGTGTAGTAGATAATTTGTTATCTGTAATTCTACGACATATGTCATTATTATTTATAGTGTGTTAGAAAGTAATGCCACTATTTACGTAAATCTGTCACACTACATAAATTAAATAGACATAGGTCAAATAATCTTTCTCTTTCTAAAACAAAATGTTGCTAAGCTACTGCTATAAAGTGATGAGTATTCTTTCTTCGAACAAATAAACTTGAATAGTCATCTTTCGTGAATAATAGTTCACTTACCTTTTAATTTTGTAAGTTTGTTATTTTTAGATTTTTATGGTTCGTGACTTGTGATACAACTTAATATGGCAATTTTTTAAATAATTAATTCAAATTATTATTGTTCTTTAACATTATATATGTATTTAATCTAAAATGTCCATATTCTCAACTTTGAACGCAAATATATCGGAAATGAAATTTGAATGATTAATTAATATTATTATTATTATTATTATTATTATTATTATTCGTTTCCAAACTATATATAATATGAATAAAATATAATACATTACAACAAATATTTCCCCCATACTGAAGTGACCGATTTTCTGTAGCGAAATACCGCATTTGGAACACATGGAGCGACTCAGCTGAGCCCTTGTTGTTAAAACCATATAAATAGTCAAATTTGGGAATTATATAACTAGACCTGATGCATTGCCCGGCATTAACTAGGAAAGAGAGGATGCATTTTCTCCGGAGATTCTCTCCTTCATGCCAGCGGAAAAACCGTCCGCAAAAACTAACAGAGAAGTAGCTTAGCTAAATTGTATTCATCCAATAAATTGCACTGTTTATAGCAGCTGGTGTTGCCTTAGCCAGATCTTGTCTCGTGCATTCCTTTTCTAAGTTGGCGCACGTGGGCAGGTGGGCCATTATTTGTTCTTAACCACAATGACATAAAGTGGATCCTGCTTGGTACCCCCAGTTTACTGCACATTTTCTTACTTGACTTCGTAGGCGATTTAAAGATTTCAAAACGGGCCATTTCTGGTCATTATCTGGTGGTAGTTTCTCATCTGGAAGGATACCCATTGCTTTATCTTCTGGCTTTAATGTCCCATCCAACTTAAGTGTTTTTTGACGATTAATAATAATAATAATAATAATAATAATAATAATAATAATAATAATAATAATAATAATAATAATAATAATAATAATAATAATAATAATAATAATAATAATAATAATAATAATAATAATAATAATAATAATAATAATAATAATAATAATAATAATAATAATAATAATAATAATAATAATAATAATAATAATAATAAATTAAAACAAGATGTCATTCGCCAGATAGAGATGGGCAGACTTTATTGGTGTGTAGAATGCACCCCGGAAATCATTTATTGAAATCAGTAGCGACCGAGGAACATTCGAACAAATGCACTAGAAAAAAAATTGAAAAAAAGTTTATCACTTTATATGAAAAATGTAGACACATAAATAAAATCATTAAAAATCATTCGTACTACAAAAAACATAATTTGTCAACATTTGCTTCCATAAATAATCGTAACACAGTTTGAAAAATTGAAAACCATTTGATTCACTAAAGCACAAAATGTGTTAACATTGTTTGTGCAATATTTCGTAATTGACAGGACATCATATAATATTTCACTAATTTTTTATATGAACTTGTTGTAAAATCATATATAACTAATATTTTGAAAACCAAAGCCAAGATGAACAAATTCAAAAGAATATTCATTAAGGGCCGGTATTTTCACTTCCGAATAAAGTTTCGAATAAGTATTCGCAAAATAAATTTATTCTATACATTTATCCAACGAATAATTCCATTGCGCTTTTTCACACATTTTACAGAAACGAATAGCTATTTGCAGAATAACTTTAATATTCGTGAATTGGTAGCCTTGCAGAGTGAATTTGTGTCAGTAGAGAAGAATGGAGTTTGGCGTAGCCACGTTAAGCAGACAAGGATGAAATGTGTCAACTTCTTTTGAATCCGTAGTTGTCAAAATTTTGTTTGAATCTTTAATGTCAATGTTATCTAAATTCTTCTGTATTTTTAGCCCCGGAAAACTGTAATTTAACAAGTGTACGATCTAATGCAGCATTCTTATGTGGTAAACGAGATATGTATAATGTAAAATAGTCGTTGTACTTTTTGTATATTTCTTTCACTTCAAAATAAATGTTTGTCAATGTGTTCAACAAAAGTATCCAAAATTCGAAAATATTTTGTCAGCGTGAAGTAACAGGATCTTTATAATAATTTACTTATTTACTGTTTGAGATCAAATGCGTTCCCCCAGTGCCCAATATGTAATAATAAATTGTTTTCATAATCGGAATCAGTCAAAAAATTCCTTCATGTATGTGGTTGTGTCGCTGTCTGATGGTATGTGATCGATTTTTCACATTATTTATTAATTCACCGTTGAAAATATCATAATCAACAAAATATTTAATATATTCATTTTGTTAATAAATCTGCACTATGTGGAAATGTAATGAACTAACGAATAAACGGTTATTCGCTACCCAAGTACCGCATAATTTGTTCCACGAATAACACTTGTTATTCTTTCGAATAAATTTATTTGCATGTGGAAAGACAACAAAAATATTTACCCGAAGGATAAATGTATCTAAACCTTTATTCGCAAGTGAAAATACCGGCCCTAAGTGAATGATTGTGATTCTGGTGAATTAATTTTGAATTCAACTGAAATCAATTTAAATGTACTTAATTCTTAATTAGTGACGTGATTGAAATTTAACATAACTGCTGAGCTGGGGTCTCTTAAGAAAGACCCCGTTGAAATCACCTTTGGAAAAGTCTTTGATTTCAATTTATTATTGTTGTTGAGTAAAAACTTAGTGTAGGTATATTTAATTGTCTGGGTTCTAAAAAAATCGAGTGGAAAAATTCAAATAAAATATAATTCGTGACAATAAAACTCTCTCAAGATATGCCAAAGTTTTAGTTTGATGGGGTCACAAATGGCACCAAGTTAGCAGTTAAGTCTTATAATATGTAAATGTAACAGCAATATAATTAATTATAAATTATTTAAAAAAATTGCACGTCTTATTATCATGATTAATATTATAGCGCTTCTTCGTTGTAGACAATATCGCTTTCTATGTCAATGTCATGTACGCAATTTCTCCCTCTATATTTATAAGAAAATTGTATAATTACATTGCAACGCCAAGCTTAATTACAAGTTATCCACTATCGCGAGTCTGGCAAAATTATTTTATTCACTTGAGATTATCGCGCACTTTATGTCATCAACTCAATTTATCATCGACTTACAAAGGAATCAACTTCAGATGCAGTGTAATTTCACAAGAATATTCGATAAAATTAACCTGTTTCCTAGATGAGGTAATAAACGCTCAATGGCATAATAAAGGACATTAGGTAAAATAAGGAAACTGTATGAGTTCGAAGAACATTCGAAAGGAAAGATTTATATTTCCTTCCAGAAAATATCCTTAAGGATATGGCTTCTTAGAACATATGACGTCATTCTAAAAACTCAGAATGTGGAATATATTCGTATAGCGTGAAGTGGGCATCAAAACTTGGAATAATTTTTTTCCCAATTTTCAGCATATGTAGGTACTAATTAAATAGTAGTACCCATATTATTCAATAAGCATGTAGTGTGCTGTTAATGAAGTTTGCAACGCAAGCCGAAGGCGAATGTTGTAAATCATTCGAAAGAGTAATAGCCATTACATGCGAGTAATAGGAAATTGCACTTATCTGTCTGGATAAGTTAAAAATGCTTAATTTTGACATTGGAAAAACAATAATAACATATTAACATTGTACTGATTCAAAGTATACGCGATAATTAAAAAAATACTGGTTGCATTGTCTTTATATTTATATATATATATATATATATATATATATATATATATATATATATATATATATATATATATATATATATTTAAAATATAAAAACGTTTCGACTGCTACAGATCTACAGTCGTCATCAGGTTATAAAATAATAATAATAATAATATAAGTATTTATCATAAAATAAATAATAAATATATAATTTATATAATACAGGTTTTCATGAAACTATTCAATCAAATTTTGACGTCCTCTATTTGACATAATAATGTTTTCCAACGGTTACTGATTTCCACGCTAGGTTTACGAGTACTAACATTATTTGCATTTGGAAAAAGTAAAAACTGCTTATTTAAATTTTCTTCTCCTCCATTGTTCTTCCTTGTGGAGTATTTTTGCTTCTTTCCACAACATATGATGTCCTTCCTCCCATGAATGGAATCCTGTCCTTGATTTTGATATTTCACCATTCTTTGTATGCATTTTATGTGCCTTTACCCTAATTTTTAATGGTCTTTTAGTTTCACCTATACAAAATTGTCCACACTCACACGGAATTTGGTAAATACAATTTTTTTTTGAATGTATGATGCCAAATGGTTTAGTTTTACTTAAATAACTTCTTAAATTTAACCTTGCATTAAAAACGGTTAAAATATTATAATCTGTCCCTATTCTTCTTATTTTCTCGGAAATTCCTTTTACATATGGAATTGACTAAATTATTCTGTGTCCCAGATTTTTGGCATGAGAATATTCTTCATAGTTCGTCAAGCTACGAAGCGTATTTTCAATTAACCTTACCGGATAACCGTTTTTTTTAATAGATCGTGTTTTTATAGTTTCTATTTCTTCACAAAATGTTCTTTCGGTATTACAGATAGTCTTTGCTCAAAAATATAAAGTTTTGATTATTCCCTGTTTTGTAGATCCTGAATGATTTGAATTATAATTTAGGTATTGTCCGGTATGTATTGGTTTTCGGTAGACTGATGTTATAAATCCACGATTCGTTTTCTCTGTCATAACATCTAAAAACGGAAGAGCTTCATGAGATTCTTTCTCCATTGTAAATATAATAGTTGGTCTAATGTTATTTAAATGTCCCAGAAAAGATTGGAGTTCCGTGTCGCTGTTGTTCCAAATTATAAAATTATCAACATATCAGCCAAAGTTTTGGTTTTATATTGGCTGTATCTAGTGCTAATTCCTCAAAAAATTCCATATATAAATTGGCTATGACTGGTATTTTTTAAATAATTTAACATTGTCTACAACCTTTAAACATAATATTGCTATTTTGTATAATGGATGATTGTGATGTTATTATTCACGGCCTGTGAATAATAAGTCAAAACTCACAGCACATCGTAAAAAAATATACTTGTACATCACAAAGATCACGCCATTTTACCCATTGCTGAATGTGCCAATTTGCTATGATCCTTTTTGTGTCATTTAAAATTCGAAATAAATTTGGCGACGGTCGGGGTCGGGACCCGGGTTCCTAGATTCGCGACCAAACACTCAGGCATAAGGCCATTAGACTCCAATACATATACGAGCAGTTCTTTTGTAGAATTTTAAAAAAGTCTCCTAAAAAGAGCGCTGAATTTAAAATTGGTGTCATTTTTGTATATTTGGTTGGTATCTTCAAAATATATAATTTGTCATTGTTAAGATGGAAAGCTTCACGAAAGAACAACGTGTCATTATTCTGAAAACGTCTTTTTGGTTTTTTCAAAAATAACACTAGAACCGCTATAATGATTACGCGGTACTTCAGAAACATGTGGTTCCAACAAGACGACGCGAGAAATAATGAATTTATTGCATCTGCAGTTCCAAGTTATATCCTCTCTAGAAATGCCAGCAAGATATTGTGATTTGGCATCTGGGATTTTTTTAAATCAAAAGTCTATACAACCCGCAAACAATTTCAGAGCTCAAGAACAAAATCCAATGTGTTATTAATGAAATTGAGCTACATCTCTGCCAAAAAGTCATTGAAATTGAAATGGGTGAAAGATAGCAAAATGTTAGCATATATGCTGCAGGAATATCATTTTCTTATCACCCATTTCTGCGTGTGCCAATATGCTTTTATTTGTACATTTCGTAATTATTGCGATATATCTGTACCACTAATGTCTCGATTCTAAACTGCAGCAATGTAAGGCTACAAAAATGTCTATTCTCAATGCACCGCTGTATGTAAGTGATCTATAGCGGGTGCTACAGCGCTTACGTACATTAAAGCTAACTTCATCATTATTTTGTGAACTGTTATTACTGTCATTAGTGTCATTCATGTTAACTGCAAGTCTGCAAGATGATGGAAAATATGCAGTTATTTTGTAAAATGTTACTTTTATATTATATATTTGTTATAATATTTTCTTATGGAAAATATGCAGTTATTTTGTAAAATGTTACTTTTATATTATATACTTGTTATAATATTTTCTTAATAAAGAGTAAAACAAATCAAATAATACTAAACACCTTTCTTTCTCAGAAATTCAAAGAAAAGAAAACGTAATACAACAGATGACCAATATGCAATATATGTATACAGTGTGAACACTGAAAACCGTGACATAGGCGTTTAACATGGGAAAACAGTTTTTTACTAATATCATCTGTCCCGCAAGACTATAGTGGAAGTTTTTGATATGGTTAAAAAGATGATTTAATTTGGCATCGAAGAGTATCTAAATACTCCTAATTTAATGGCTTATTATTGAAATATTTGCGAAAGTATAATGTAGTTTGACAGTTATTACTTATAATTTATTGAAAACAGTAATCATGGAAACGTATTCTGTAGCTGAATTGGTTAGATCGAGGCATCGTAATAATTATTCACGAGATCAATTCTTGCCTGCCTCATATTTTTATTATTTTTTATTTTATTTTGTAAAATGTATTATTTAAAAAATTACAAAATTAAAACATAAATTGTTTAGTAAATCAAGTATATTATAGAAATCACTATTTTTAAAAAAAAAATAATTTTATAAGATACTTTAGGTACAATAATTTTTTTATTTCATTTTTTGTAGATTTATTGTATAAAACACTTGATTTACCAAACAATTTAGATTTTATTTTTATAACTTATTTAATAATACATTTTACAAAATTAAAAAAAAAAATAAGGCGGGCAGGATTTGAACCTGTGAATAATTATTACAGTGTCCCGATCTAACCAATTCAGCTACGGAATACGTTTCCATAATTACAGTTTTTAATAAATTATAAATAATAACTGTCAAATTGCATTATACTTTTGCAAATATTTCAATAATAAGCCATTAAATTAGAAATATTTAGATACTCTTCGATGCCAAATTAAATAATCTTTCTAACCATATCAAAAAAATCCCACTATAATTTTGCGGGACAGATGATATTTGAAAAAAAACTGTTTTCCCATGTTAAACGCCTATGTCACGGTTTTCAGTGTTCACACTGTATAAGTGAAATGGAGACGGATTATACGTTTCGAACTGGAACAATTAATCGGAAAATATCTGAAAATTATTTAATAAATAAGTGGAAAGATTTATCCGCAAAGTTAAAATTCTTTTGGATATGGGACCTCAATTTATCCTATTTGTGGCATATCTAAATTTTGTGGAAAAACTAATATTTTTTGCATGCACGCATTCTCATTTGATTTCCGGAATTTTTAAAACTTATTTTTAAATTATATAACACATTTTAATTATTATAAAATTACCCTCGAAACTCTTCCTCAATTAATAAAAAAATAAATAATGGTACATCATTATTCATCTTGCCAAAATTTTTATATTTTTTTAAAATAATTCGACAACTGTAAGCGTTCCGTCGCGAGAAAAAGCCGACGTAAATTTTACAGCGCAGATGTAAAGTTACAGTGCATACATCTTTGCTCAGAATAGCATTTTCACCACATTTTGGATATCATGGATTCACATACAGATCACAGCGCTTACATCGGTGTAATATGGGTTCAGAATCCAGCCATAGAGTGCTTACACACATTTTCTTTAAGAAAAATTTAAAAATAAATAATTGACAAATTATCTCATCACCATGTATTACAATTTCCAAATCAAACTGTGTCATCATGGACCTGTATTTTCTGCCTAGAAGCGGAAAGCTCCTGCGTTAAGAAAGTAAGCGCGATCATATAGGTTATAGGAACTGGTGATGTAAGGTAAGGGACAATAAATTTAGCGGACACTAAACATCGGATATCTGGTTTATTTTTTGACCGGATAGCTGAATATTCGGTGACCGGATATTTAAGGAAAAATATTAAATTTATATAAACTTGGTTGGTATGGTTGTTTACATTTTACTTTTACATCATATTTGTGTAATCGGGGTTTTATTATAGTGTTGTTTGGAGTAATAGCTAACATAATCGCAGCATATTCTGCAATTTTTAGCGAGAATAAGTTATTAATAGATTTGGATTTTGCGTGATTTTTTTGTCTTTCACTGTTTTTGAAGAATATTTTCTTTATGGCTTATCCTGGACATATTTATATTTTCCAACAAATTTCATAGTGTGTAACAACGGCTTTTTAAGTGTAAATTCCATCGTAATACAGAGCTAGGGTGAAGTCCACATTTTCTTAGCAGGATTCTTATCAGTGTTTGGGCGTCGGAGCCGTTCAATCTCAGTTGGCGGCGCGTCGCAGTCGCGCGTCTCTTGTTTTCGCGATTCGCGTTTGTCGGCTCGCCTCAGTCAGTTGGCGGCCAGCGGGCGTGTTGGGCGCGCAGAACCCTCCACCGACGAGCAAAAGACGGAAAACCTTACGCGATTTCCCACCGATGCTGGAGAGCGACAACAATATATTTTAGTGGAGATAGTGATAGGATTTAAATAGTGCATTAAATGTTTTGTTAGGACTTTAGGGAACTTTTTAAACTATAACTTTGTTGGTGTTGGAAAACTTTTATGGTGAATTGAATGCCAGTAGACAAATTCTCCTCTTGTCGATGTCTTCTGTGAAATCTCGTTACGTTAGCGAAGTTGTTAGTTGTTAGAAGATGTCTGATTGGCTGGCGGAGAGAAAACATCATTTCCGCTGACACAAGAAGATAATCGGTTCGCTTGGTACTCGAAGCAGGATGACGCTCCGTGGTGCAGCGCTGCTTTGCTGCTTGATTCTTCACCTCGCTGTCAGAGGTAACGAACGAACTCTATTTATCTTAACGATTCCTTTTTTTGTATGCTGAATTTTTTAACAAGTGTTAGCAAATAAAAGCAAGAATGCTTCATCGGATCATTTTAAAGGTGACAGGAAAATATACCCTTCTATATTGTTAAAAAAAATCAAATGCTCTTTAGACTTTTGATGAAACTGAAATATTTGATAGATTGAAGACGGACAACATATTAATTAAATTAAAGTTTTTAATTTTAATTAATTTTGTTTTTAGTTAATTTATATAGAGATTAATTAAATTTAATCTCGATTAAAATGTAATAAATGTCACTCAAATATGAAACAACAAATTAGTCTCAAATTTGAAAAGTCTAATTTTTGGTAAATAAGCAGTTTCTGGAATACAATTAAATCAAAAAATTGTGATGTGGGCACACATCTTAAATTTTACTTTCTTTTTATGGTAACTCAATTCATTAATATTTCGATTTGGTAAGTTGTGCAATACTTCTTTATTAACGTTAAAACGTTATACGGCCGATTTTCATTGATTATAAATTATTGGAAATGATAAAGACGAATACCAACATTCATGCGTGAGCAGAATTTGAACCCGGGGCAGGATTTCGACTATGTTGTCCCTACGCTATCTCGGCCGACCATGGTACAATATTAATATAGTTTTTTATGTATTTTACGTTTTTAGTAATACCATTATACATATACCTATTATTACAACTTAACGGGAACGAAAAGATGACACGTGTAATTTTTAGAACTTATGCTATAATAACGATGCTATATTTTCTGTTTTAACTGACATTTAAATAAACAGACAGTTTAACCATAGATTAAAACACCAGGCCTTAGTTTTTTAATTTATTTCATCTAGATTTGATCAATTTTTGATTAATATCTACAAACTAAAAGTGATCAAGGTATTTTTATGTATTCCACATTTTTAAGGTAATTTTATGTAACATACCGTTATGAAATTTTGTATTTAGTATGAATTTATAAAACGAATATGATATTATTTGAAAATTTCTAATCGTTGGCCAACCGAAACTGGTACTTTGCCGAATATTGGGTCCGCGGCGATTGGTTTTATGAGAAGACGAGTATTAGATATTTAAGATTTTTTTAAATTTAATAATTTTTTTTCATAAATAAAATTATTCTATGAAATCTATTTTTTAACCAAATATTAATATTTAAGAAATGAGAATTTCGATTAACGTCAAAATTGAAATTGAAATTAATATTAAAAATCTGATGTGGCCAGCACATTGCCTTCCGTCAGTTCTATGTATTTTATACAAATTTCTTGCGAAGATTTCTATATTTCCAGTACATTATCTTCTCTCACTTCTCTGTATTTTGTATAAATTGCATACAGAAAGTTTCTTAGATTTGATTCTATATTTGCAGCAAAATTATAACACAAACATACTATGTCAATCGCATTTGACATGGACATCTGTCTATCTGAATTTTTAAAATTATATTAGCTGTTTCCAGTGTTATTGCATAGCTGGCTGCTTTATAAAATTTAATTCATTTATATTTTTTTAACTATATCCATTGAATATGAAGTATAAAATGTAATCAAATCACATAGAGAATAAAATATTCTTTAATATTTATAACATTAAGGGCTGATATTTTCATCTTCGGATAAATCGCTGGATAACTTATCTGTCGGATAAATAAACAATATCGCATCAAAAAATGACATTCAATATAATTTACATCATTTATGCTTTTATTTCGATGCGATATTTTATCATTTATCTGACGCATAGTTATCCTGAACTTTATCCGGAGGTGGAAATACCGGCTCTAAATGTGAAAAAATGATATTTAACAGCGTTTTTTCAAGAAACACTGATCAAATCTTTAAATGAGGGTATTTCCAATCAGCTCTTCATATGGATGTAACGACGAAGAATACGAAAGAATTATAATTTTTAGAATTGTAGTGTTGGAGTTATCGACGGAATTTGAACATCAGGACATACAGATATCATCGCAAAAATAGTAAAATCGTATTCTAGGGACTCTAAAACGTACTTTCTTACCTAAAATTATGACGGAAGGTAAAAATCAACTAAAAATCAATTAATATTGAAATTTTCATTCCCTACCCCCAGACATTTAATTGTAAATGCGCATTTATCAAAAATAAGCACATCGAAATTCAGGATGCAATACTCGTATTTGAAATTTCGTAAAACATATAATTTTGTTTATGCTTTTGTTTGTTAAATGCTCATTTAAAATTAAATGTCTGTTGATAACACCTGGGGCTAATAAAGTACCTAATACATACCTATGTTTAAAAACTAATATACAAGGAGAATAAATTTTGTTAGCAACTTTTCCTAGCTAATAGTTTATTAGGTAAAATAAATGTAGTTTTGTAAGCTAAAAATAATTAGATAGTGAAACTACATAAATATTATTTTTAGCTAAATAAATTTATTAGAAACTTTATTAAGAAGTACCCTTAACTTTTATCTTGAGAATTTCTAAATATATATTTGTGGCTTTATGCAAGAACAACCAATGTAAATTTTCAAATCAGAAATCAGATTGGCTGTGTAAACGCCTAAAAATACTATCATTTTATATACAAATCAACCAAAGTCCAATTATAAAGGAGTCTATAGGAATTAGTATCAATTGAACTGATGCTATTTCATATATGTAACAAAAAAAAAAACTTATTGTAATAATAACCAATGAAAACATATCAGCAAAATTCGTGCGATTTGTAATAAACATTTCGATGTTATTAACACTGAAATTTCTTGTTGATTTTAACAATGAAAGTTTCTTGTTGATCTTGTTTCTAAAAATATGACTATTGTTCATTTTTTATTTTCTGTTAACAATGTACTTAACTATTGTAATAAGAGTTATCCAGATGCAGACATAAAAACGAATGTAAAAATGGATGAAAAATTTCATGTACGAGTATAATACGTAATGTATATTTTACAACATATAAAATTTAATCCTGAATTTATTTGTTTAAAATAATTTTAATATTCTTTTACCGTTATGAGCTTTTAAAATATAAAAACTTAATTTTCTCCTCCATTCTTCATTTCACCCATTTATTATAACAATTTCGCTTTAGGAATAGCCTAATTAACTAGCCGTCGTTTTGTACTTTTACATAATAATATTAGAACAATATTGTACAACAGAGAAAATTAGTTTTCTTACATTTTTTATTATCTTCATTTTCTCATAATTTCTAAAACAATTTACGAGCAAAATAAAATAAGCCGCCTAAAAGTTAATTGCCCTTGATCCTTATTTTCTTTCATTAAGAAAACATCTTACGAAAAAAAATCATGATTACATACTTTCTCATTTGGGAAAAAAGAAATGCTGTTACGTATGATCCTTCACGTTGATGAAAACTAAGAAATAATAACTCGTTTTCTGAGAAAAACAGATATTTGAAGATAATAATTATTTGCTGACGTGATATTTGATATTTTATTTTCTTGACAGCCTAGAAGCAACAACCCAGAAAAAGAAAGATTGATCAACTACTCTCTGTTTTTACAAGGTATAGAAATAATTGGTTCTGTTCAATATAAGATTGGAAAAGCTTCAGCACTGTTTCTTGAAAAAACTGAGGACTCATTTATTTTTATAATTCCGAGTATTATTCGAGAAATTTAGATATTATATAGGGAAATTTAGGAATTGCTAATAGATTGTCGTATTGTGGTGAATGGAGAGTGACTGCTGTGGAAATTATTGTGCTCCCTACGACAGATTTGAGGGTCCGGGGGTTGATGCCCGGTACACGCTCAAAACGGTACATGTACCGTCATTACCGCAATCTGCAAGTAAAAGCAGATTGGCAAACCCAGAAATGGGCAATAAGCCGTGCTGAT
>OY720460.1:42068547-42083547 GCA_963082715.1 Harpalus rubripes | reverse complement strand
TCATAATCATATATTTTTAACAACAATAAAAGCGGCAAATAATAGTTTTAAATTGTAAATAAATGTACAAAAAGTACATACCTGAAAATTATATTCGAGATTATATTATAATTACATAAAAGTATTAGGTACTTTTCTTTGAAAAAAGCAAGAACCAGACATATTTAATCACAATTTTGTGAAATATTTAAATTTCTTTTCCATATATTCAGTCGTTTAATTTTTTCTTCTTTGCTAAAAATTATGAAATTATAAAATCAAAGCATTAGAACTTGTGTTAAACGAAAAGATGCCCTACTAACGGCCATTAATGTAGTTCCCTAAAATTCCGCCGGTGTCGTCTGCTATTCTTTGAGTTCCAATAGCAGATAAATGGTATCAAGCAAAGTTAATAATTTAATAGGAAAAGAAATATTCGTTTTCCGAGTATGGACTGTGTCATATTTCGAGTCAGAGCTCAACGTTTCGCCCGCAGTCGAATGGGGCATCTTCAGGAGCAAGGGGGATAGTACTGTCTTAAACAAGGTTACCCGACGTGTTAACCACGCTAGAGGCCGAGTTTAAGCAACAAAAGGGGGAGACTCAGTTTACAAGATTACCTGACCTGTAAACCACGCTAGAGGCCAAATAAACCAAGTGACGAAGGAAGGCCGAGAAGACAGTTATATACTAATCTAAAGATATGGTAGATGAGCAAAGCTAATGAGGACCAATGGGAATCGAGTTCGTAATGGTAGATTGAGCGTGTCGTGTTCCGAGAATCACCGGTTTCCACATGTGGCTCAAGAAATAGCCATCATCCCGATTGATGTTATTAGGATGTTTCCATATTTCTAAAGTTTCCCTGTATTTACGTCTGTAAAACTCAGGGACAGGAGCTAAAATGCGGGAATTTTCAAATAAGATGTTATGTCCTGTGTTGTGTTGGTGTTCTGCGACCGCAGATGTTAATACCATACCATTACTCAGACAGCGTTTGTGACAATCTTTACCCCAAAAAACCCGTGGATACCTCGTTCGAAACATTTGCATCTATCCCTTACATTAAAGGATTCTCAGATAAAATAGGTAGAATTCTTAATAAAAACAATATTAAGGTCTTTTTTAAACCTCCACAAAAAATCTCAGAAATACTCCCCCAAACTAAAGATAAACGCGAACCCTTGTCGTCACCCGGTGTTTATAGTATTCCTTGTTCTTGCGGCACAGTATACATAGGTGAAACAGGAAGGAGTGTTCACAGTAGATTGTCAGAACACAAACGCTGTCTGCGTAATGGTATGGTATTAACATCTGCGGTCGCAGAACACCAACACAACACAGGACATAACATCTTATTTCAAAATTCCCGCATTTTAGCTGCAGTCCCTGAGTTTTACAGATGTAAATACAGAGAAACTTTAGAAATATGGAAACATCCTAATAACATCAATCGGGATGATGGCTATTTCTTGAGCCACATGTGGAAACCAGTGATTCTCGGAACACGACACGCCCAATCTACCATTACGAACTCGATTCCCATTGTTCCTCATTAGCTTTGCTCATCTACCGTATCTTTAGATTAGTATATAACTGTCTTCTTCGGTTTTCCTTCGTCACCTGGTTTATTTGGCCTCTACTGTGGTTTACACGTCGGGTAACCTTGTAAACTGAGTTTCCTCCTTTTGTTGTTAAACTCGGCCTCTAGCATGGTTAACACGTCGGGTAACCTTGTTTAAGACAGTACTATCCCCCTTGCTCCTGAAGATGCCCCATACGACTGCGGGCGAAACGTTGAGCTCTGACTCAAAATATGACACAGTCCATTCCCGGAAAACAAATATTTTTCATGACACAAACTGTGGAAGCCTACGCAATTATTTAATAATTTAATAGTTAAATGGGTAACCGCTTTAAGGCATCGATGTAAAAATTTGACACGAATTATTTTTTTTGTTATATTTCACTTTTGAAACGGAATGAAATATACTTCGATGTACAGGTATTTTGCTCTTTTATATTTTCCATTACCTGCAAAAATTTTACTGGTGAGTGAGGTTTTATGATATGATATTTGCACAAAAGACAAGTAAAAGGATAGACAAACAAAAGTTTTAATTGCCAGAATCGTACCCATAACATGCTGTTTTAAAACACGGCTAATTCAACTTCAACTTGTCGATTTTATTTTATTCATGTTACTTCCGTTTATTCTCCACGCAAACCTCGTGTATCATCATTTAGTAACCAAAAGCAGCCGATATGTAATGAAATACTAACCGTGCTTAGTTTGATTTGATTTTTTTGCACGTACCGAGCAACTTTTAATTGTTTTCAGCTGACGTATGGTACACAGAAGCCCTAGGCAGGTACTCAATACGAGCTCTACATCTACAATAAAAAATAATATTTGGTGCTAGAATGATATCCAGGAAAAATATAAGTTGTTGAAAATTGCTTGTGACGTAATGGCCCCAAAAGAAAGAGGATACGTTTTGTCCGCCGTGGGACAAGAGTAGAATGGCAAAGAAAGTGGAATGTATACAGTCCCAGGGTAGAAGCGCATAAAGGGCTTCTGTAACTCAGTGGTTAATTTTTAAAGACTGGTTAATTTTTTTATCCAATACATATTAATTTGACAATTAAAATCTATTTTTTTGTTATATATCAACATATTTACTTGGTTAAAAATTATAACCAGTCGTTAAAAATTAACGACTTAGTTACAGAATAGGCCCGCAAGTCAGTCAAATATAAACATAACCAGACCACGTACTTTTTTGTATATTTTTACATCTAGTAGAATATATTTGTATAACGTATTGAATTTATAATAAGTGAAAATTGCATGTGTATCAATAAGTCACAAACGTCAAACATTTAAATTCGCGGCAAATTAAATTAACCGAGCCTCACTGATCCCAAGTATGTGAAGTTAGCCGTAGGTACTGGGACTACAACTACTATATATAGATAATACATAGTTGACTCGTCCGCCATATTGGTGCCAATATTAACGCAGTAAATTATGAAAGTTCATTTCTTATAAATGTATGTAGTAACTATTTTCATAACTAAATATAACTTCCATATGTGCCATATTATATTTATTTAAAATAATAAAACAAGAAAAAATACGGTTCGTTAAGATTTTTGGGGTTAGAGAAAAATATATGTATTGCATAAGTACCTGTAAAAATTATAACCATTTCTCAAATGATTTGCACAATTTGGAGCAGAACAACCCGTCATTATGAATAATTTCTATGATTAATAATACTGTAACACATATTGAATAATTTAAGTGGCTTCAAAATGGTGGACGAGTCAGCTGTAATTTATATAGTAACTATAGCTGGGACCGTGACGTCACAAAATTATTAATTAATTTTTAATTTAACTTTTTTATTTAAATTATGTATAATTACACATTAGCTTAGTTTAATAACAACACACTTAAGGCTAAAATTAATAAACAATATTAGTGATGGAACCGAAACCGAATAATTCACTATTTGGTATTCGGCCGAATATTTGGTTTTAAAACGATTATGCGGTTGTATGAAATGAGGGTATCCAAATGTTTTTTTTTCACTCATTATTTATGCGAATTTACGTCAAACAAAAGCAACTTCCACCCCGCAGTTGTCAAAAAATATTCTATTCGGTAAATCCAAATATTCGGCCGATTATTTGATTGAAATTCTATTTGGTCGAATATTCGTTATTCGGCAATTCGTCTGAGCTATTTATTATACATCACAATAAAATGCAATACTTTTTTTAAAGGCGTTTATCCGGAAATCTACATTGTATTTCTTTTGGTGAAATCAATAAACAAGTACTAAAAAATCTGATGGGCCAATAATACAATACCTCCCGCTATTTTTATTTATAGGTAATTTAAATATACATACTTACATATTTAGTAATGCTGGAAACTGTATTAAGGCACATTCTATATAACTATTGTTCTATTTACTGTTTTCATTTTAAAGCGTTACTATTTATAATTTGAAATGATTAGTTCTTTGACAGTGACATTTATCTGTTAGTTACATACATTTGAGATATGAACTGTGTAACCAAGTAGTTGTGCTTGTTTAAAGCGTAGGCTCCGGGATTTAAATTATAATTTTATAAATTTATCCATAAAATATATAGAAAAATTAATTTTTATAATAACACAAATCTCGAAAAAATAACATTTGAAGGTAGTTTTCGAAGAAAAACTATTTTGAGCTTCAAGTAAAGTACCATTTCCTGTTATCTGATTTACACCAAACTCTAATGGCTTTTTCCCATATTAGAATAAGGTAGAGATACAAGGTTTCAAAATTTTATGAATGATAGTATTTGAGTTAGAGTCGAGAATCCACACACAAATACACATAGGCCCAGTTGCATAAACCATTGTTAACTTTAATCACGTTGTTAACTTTGACAACGCTTCTTTTCCAATGTATTATTGATACGTATCCATGGTTACAATGTGTTTAACTACACATTGAGACCATGGATACGTATTAAAATACATTGGAAAAGAAGCTTTGTTAAAGTTAACAATGTTATTAAAGTTAACAATGCTTTATGCAACTGGGCCTTATTTTCCAATGTATTTTTGATACGTATCCATGGTTACAAGGTGCAGTATAACACATGATCAGCTAACAACGTTTTGTGCAACTGACCCATAGACATAATCGTGAATATGTTAAAATTGGATTTGTTAAAAAATTTAACCAGTGGTTCAAAATTAACCACTGAGCTACAGAATAGGCCCTATACTTGGTGATTGATTGGTTATATTTTTTAACTAGTTAAAAATTAATCACTGAGTTATAGAATAGGCCCGTTACTCAAAAAAAGTGTTATAAGAACTAGGTTTAAATATTCGAATTCTGGTTTTGTTATTACGGAGAAATAACCACTTTCACTGTCTTGATTGGTTTTAAAATAACATTAGAGATGAGAAGTTCAACAATGGAGTGTTTTTCATGTTTCCCCTCGATCCAATCGTGCTATACCTGATCCCTACCAATAGTGTTTTGTTTATCAGTTCGATATTCCGCCACCGAGTAGCGCTTCATCGGTAATTAAAATTCCGGCCCGTCAATATTTTAAGCTGTCGCCCGAGTCGCGATGCACAGCCGTGTTTCCCGTAATTTTGCGCCAGAAACATTTAATTACTGCAAGTGGAAGTACAAATTAACGCTCAGAATCCATTTAAGCGTGCCAGCCTCACCCAAATGAACTTCTAGTAGCAGAGTGGGCTTCGGTGTACCGGGATGCAGTAGATGCTTGCAAGTGGAAGTTTATAATCATTTCACTTTATTTAACTTTTACTTTGCTGATTTCAACTTACCTACTTACGGCAAAGTCGAGAGACGCGAAGTATTCGCAATTTCTAAACTCCAAGGTGTTGCATTAATACCTAGATTGCTTTATTAACAAAAATATGGTTTCTAACAATAAAACGTTTTAAATAAATATTAAATTATTTATAGATGCGTTATCGTAGCTTGTTGACGATTTTAATATCGACAAATCAATATTATTGAGGCGTTTACCAGACGTGCTCTGTGCTATTTGAAAATTATAAATAATTTTCAAGTGTGACGTTGGTTGGAATCGAAACCAGGCTGTCCAAAACACAATCAGTCTCAGCTACGCGATTCTTATGTTTAGTGAAGCCGCGAGACAAGAAACGGCGAGAATCAATCCACTCTCGTCTCGTCTCGAAATTTCGTGACGAGATTACTCTGTATCTCGTCTCGTCATAATTTTTCTTGCTTTCTCTCGATCTCGACTCGAGAGTCTCGAATTTTTCGAATTTAATTAAATTAAAACTTCTTTATTTTACTGTGTGGTATTTAAATGGTTAAGTATAAAAAATACTCAATATCATTATTAACCGTTGCTGAGCGTGTCAATCAGTTTTGTACACAGATATTGCTAATTATAATTATATTTTTGGGTATTAGTGCGGCCACTTGAAGCTGGTGTGAAGAGTACACCATAGGTATCACTTTTGTTTTTTTTTTTTGCTAAAACCCAAAATAACTTTAAAATGAATAAGTAAATGTGAACGTAAATGAAGAGGCAATTCAAATATTTATATATACCGATGAATATTTTGTTCTTTTATAGGTACTTATATTTTAATTGCATAATTAAAAAAATACATTCGAGATCTCGACTTTCTACTCTCGTCTCGAGCAAATCTCGAAGGCATTACTCTCGTCTCGTCTCGAATTGTCGAGACGAGAATAAGGTTAATCTCGTCTCGAAAATTCGAGAAATTCGAGACGAGATCTCGAAAATGCGAGATCTCGCGGCATCACTACTTATGTTGCTTAAAATTAGAGGTACCGCTTTGAAAAAGTTCAAAGTAAAATATTTTCAAAAAAGTAAATGAAATATAATATTAAATTTTATTAAATCAAATAATAGTCAGAAAAACAAAGCAAAATTATGAAATAACAAATACTTCTACATCGGAATTTTTCTAATAATGGAATATTTCAATGTTTTTAATAAAATTAATTAATAATTTTTCAATTAAGTAGAACTTTTATTAGTCAACGTAGAACTCAGGATAATGGTAGCTTATTGTAGAATATATATGATAATCTCTATTTGAAATGCTTGCAAACCTAAATTTTTCAGTTATTTGTTAAAACACAGAGCACGTAAATACGTTCAAAAGAATAATTAGAAAATAAGTATATTTATACTAGTAGTAGTAAATTTTATTTTAGAAAATATAAAATAAGCAAATATAATATAGAATTAAATCAAATATATTTTTAAATTAGCTCGATGATGATGAGAGGGATTGGTGTCCTTTAGCCACCTCGTTAAAAATGCTTACCAATTTTAACTGATTATAGAAAAAATATCATAAAAAAATTATAAATACAATAAATAAATATATCATCACGGCTTATTACCCATTGCTGGGTGTGCCAATCTGCTTTGTACACAGATATCGGTAATGATATATTTGCACCGTGCAGGCGCTTACCAGGCGTCACCTCACGGGCACTCATACAGTATGTCCACAAGAGGGAAAAAATTCTTATTTTTGATTTTACAAAAAAATGTTAAAGGAAAAACTTTTTTGCTTGACTTGAAACGTTTAAGTACTTCTGCCATTTATATCTTTAATTAATAATATTTTATTTTATTTATTTTTATTTTTTTAATATTTTAAACAACCAATAATGCAGAGGTATTAAAAAATCGCATAAGAGGTAGGTAATACATATATCCACCTTATCAGTTCAAGAAATCCAGAATAGCTTTAAAGAGCTGCGTCGAAGGATTGAATTATATAGCGACGAAGGTGGAGGGTTAATAGAATAATTTAATATATGATTTTTGTTTAAATGATTTAATAAAAAAAGTTATTATAGTTTCAATTGTAGACAGTTTCTTTAAAGTCAAGAAAATAAAGATTTTTTTCCCTCTTGTAAACTCAATCCGGGGACATACTGCAGAAAATATTTGTCAAAAAATAAATACGAGTAGATGCAATAAAAATCAAAGATTTAATTAACGCAGGTACTGACCTTAAGGATACTACATAGATATCCCATACTAAGGCTTATGTTTCCTCTTCATGTAGATGTGGCTAGCACATTACCTTCCGTCTGTTCTATGTATTTTATACAAATTCAATGATTCCATACAGGTAGTTTCTTGCGAAGGATTTTATATTTCTAGTACATTGCCTTCCTTCAGATCTATGCATTTTGTACAAATTCCATACAGAAAGTTTCTGAGAATTGATTCTATATTTGCAATAAAATTATAACACAAACATACATGTCAAGCGCACTTGACATTGACATCTGTCTATCAGATTTTTTTAATTATATTAGCTGTTTCCAGTGTTATTGCATATAGCTGGCTGCTTTAGGAAATTCAATTTCTTTATACTTTTTAACTCAATATCCATTGAATATGAAGTATAAAATGTAATCAAATCGTATAGAGAATAAAATATTCTTTAATATTTATGATATTAAATGTGAAAAAATGATATTTAACATCGTTTTTTCAAGAAAAACTGTAAAAATCTTCAAATGAGTGTACTTCCGGTCATCCAATTATGACCAAAATCTAATCAGCTCTTCATATAAATGTAACGAAGAGTAATACGAAAGAATTATAATTTTTAGAGTTGTAGTGTTGGAGTTATCGTCACACACACACACACACACACACACACACACACACACACACACACACACACACACATATACACATATATATATATATATATATATATATATATATATATATATATATATATATATATATATATATATATACAGGGTGATTCATCGGTCTGTCCTCTCTTTATAACTCTTTTATTTTAAGTAAGATAGAAAAACACTTTAAATATAATTTATATGATATAGTATTATCTATCTACTTACCATATCCATTTGTATACAGGGTGCTCCATTTAAGCACAACAATATGTAACTTTAAATTTCTTAATGGAACATCCTATATTTATTTACTTATTTTGATAGTAAATTTAATTCCTTTTAAAAAAGTATTAAGTAATAAGGGGTCTAAAATTATAAATTAAGAAGTTATTTACCTTTATTCGTTGAATGATATGTTTCTATCATGTTATTATTAACAAAGTAAGCTATGGATAATTTGATCAATTGTTTCAAATTTAAACAAACAAGTTGTCCAAATACTCTTAGTTTATCATTGTTGATGTTGGTGTGAAAATGAATAATACAAATTTTAGTAAAGATGAGATGGTTAATATAATATTTATAATAGAAAAATCTATTGAAGTTGAATTACAAGTTTTCGAGCATTTATTATAATTTTGCGTTATTTAGTCTGTCACTGAATTTTAATAGCTTCTTTGGAATTAGTGTAATGTTTAAAATAAGTATTAATAAAAAAGGATTAAAATTTTGTATTATATTATGGTTTTTTTCACTCTGAACTACTATTTTTTATGAACGTAAATAACTTCTTAATTTATAATTTTAGACCCCTTATTACTTAATACTTTTTTAAAGGGAATATAATTTACTATCAAAATAAATAAATAAATATAGAGTGTTCCATTAAGAAATATAAAGTTATATATTGTTGCACTTAACCGGAGCACCCTGCATACAAATGCATATGGTGCGTAGATACACAATAATATATCATATAAATTATATTTGAAGAGTTTTTCTATCTGACTTAAAATAAAATAGTTATAAAGAGAGGACAGACCGATGAATCACCCTGTATATATATACATATACACACACATACACACACACACACACACACACACACACACACACACATACACACACACACACATACACACAGACATCATTGCAAAAATAGTAAAATCGTATTCTAGGGACTCTAAAACGTGCTTATTCATAACAAACTTACCATCGAATTTTTTTTACCAAAAACAATACCTTCCTTACCTAAAGGACGGTAAAAATACAGATTATTAAAATTCTCCTTTGCTGTACTATAGGCACAATGTTCCTTTTAATTTACAGAGTCGGGGTTGCACAGATTCTTTTTGTTAATTACTTACTACCGTTTTAGAAAGTGGCAGTGAATATTTTTAACGACAACCTTAATATCTATATATCTTGATAATAAATACATACAGGGTGGTGCACCATAGCGATTTCAATGTTAATTTTGAAATATTTATATATTGTTTATCATAATTATTTAATAACAAATCAGTTAGCTAGTTTTCTCTCGAGAAAAAAGTCCTGAATTTATTTTTAAATTATGCTTTTGATGCCCGAGTAAATTTAATTTAAGGACGCGGCAAAAATGTATTTTGTATATAATTATTTCAAAAATAAATTGTCAAACTAAGTAATATGTTAAAAAAATAGGTAGGTATGTAGGTATATTTTGATAGTTAATCGACTATTATTTTTTTACATAACACATATTAAATCTATATAATATGTTTACCACGTTAACCAAATTAACAAAATAAGATTCAGAATGTTTTCCTCTATAAAAAAAAAATATTTAACTGTTTTCCTGAACAACTATAAGTGGAGCCAATATTTGAACATTTCAAAATTAACATGGAAATCGTTATGGTGCGTCTTTCGATGCTCCATTCTGTGTATCATTACACTGCCGGCCGCTATATGCTTGACATTTGTTGGAAATTTACATATGAAACTAAGAAAGCGTTCTTGTCTAAACAATGTGGAGAAACTCTATATCAAAAGAATGACCTCTTTACGAATTCTACACAATTGTTTTATGGGGACCCAAAAACTTCTAGAAAAACTTTCTGTGGATAAAGAACTCTAATTAAGACTTCAGATGTGACTAGTCCACAAGAGAAGTGAGAGAGATTTGTACAAGACCTGATACGAATATAAATATTAAGATAATATAGAAACTGTACCAAAAATAATGGATGTGATATACGAAATTTACAAATGTTATATAAAAAATCTGATGTGGACACCACACGACTTCCTTGTACACAACTTACACAAGACCAATATGAAGTATAGACCCAAGTATATAATTGCACATATTTGACATAATTTGACATTAGCATCTATTTTTTATTTTTTTGTTTTTTTTTGTCCTAATCCATAGCAAGCTTCATTACAAAAACCAAAAATTATATAAGTTTTAAATATACATATCTCGCTTATACAAATGGCTAATTTAATAGTACTTGATGTGCTAGACACAGAATTTAATTCTCTAAAAATTTTATTTGAAGCATTTATTTCTAAAATCAAAATGAAACCATTTTATTGAAGAAAAACTGTTAACATCTTCAGGTAATATGCCACTTCCGGCTAGCCTGTTTTACCCAAAATCCAGTATGTTATTCCAATTGACATAAAAGTCTTATATACCAAATTTGAAAAGTGTTAGATTATATTTTAAGATAGTTTTTCATTAAATTCTATTATAGGCTTCAAATAAAGTACCATTTCTAGAAATTATGTAATGACCAAAAAGGGAGGTGCACAACTAGATGTTATAGCAGTCCTAAATACAAAATTTCAACTTTCTACGGCTTACCGTTTTTGAGTTATGCGAGATACATACGCACGTACGCACGTACGTACGTACGTACGTACGTACGTACGTACGTACGTACAGACGTCACGACGAAATTAGTCAAAATGGATTCAGGGATGGTCAAAATGGATATTTCCGTTGAAATCTCAAAACCGAATTTTTTCGCGATTACAATACTTCCTTTACTTCGTACAAGGAAGTAAAAATCGGATGTGGCCAGCACATTACCTCCCGTCAATTCCATGTTTAAAATAGCAATGAGCATTAAGTAAAGTATCACTTCCGATTGATCGTTTATAAACACAATCTAATTTCTCGTTCCAATAAATAGAAAAGTCTGTACTATGAAATTTTGGATTATATTTTATTATGTTTTTGTCGGAAATCTGTTAAAAGCTCCAAATTAAGTACCACTTCCGGTTTATCATATAAGTATAGTCAAAATCGAGTTTTAAATACCAAATGATAAGTTTTGGATCATGTATTAATTTATTTTTTCAAGAAAATCTGTTGATACCTTTCTGTAAAGTACTACTTCCGGTTTATCAATTTTATAAAAAATCTAATATGTCGTTCTCATTAGTATAAAAGTCTTAAATACCAAATTTGAAAAGTTTTGGATTGTATCAATATATTTTTCACGAAAATATGTTCTTCAAATAAAGTATCACTTCCGGTTTAACAATTTTAACCAAAATCTAATATGTTGCTCCCCTTCATATAAAAGTCTTAAACGCCAAATTTGACAAGTTTTTGAATATATCAATATATTTTTCACGAAAATTATATTTTAATATAATTTTAAAAAACTGTTATGGGGTTCAAGCAAAGTATCACTTCCGGTTGTCCAATTTTACCCAAAATCTAATCAACTCTTTATATAAATTTAGAAAGCTTAAATACAGAAGTTTGTTGTAAAAGAGTTATCGTGGATGAAAAAAATCGTCACACACACACACACACACACACACACACACACACACACACACACACAGACATCATCGTAAAAATAGTAAAATCATATTCTAGGGACCTTAAAACGTGCTTATTCATTAAAAACTCACCACCGAATTTTTTGACCAAAGACAATACCTTCCTTACCTAAAGGTGACGAAGGTCACACACACACACACACACACACACACACACACACACACACAAACACACACACACACACATCATCATCATCATAATCGTGAAAATAGTAAAAACGTGTTGTGGGGACCCTCATTTGTGCTTATTTACTGAAAACACCATCGAATTTTTGAACCGATAACATTACTTCTCTTACCTTACAGTATGACGGGAGGTAAAAAATCGGGAAAACTATAGAAAATCAACGAATGCCAAATTAGAAAAGAATTAATATCAATACTAAATGAAATATGTAACTAAATTTGCTATACAACTTGTGATCTAACAAGAATGCATAAATGCTACAAAAATATTGGATTTTTGCTATAATGTATGAGCCATAATGTTGAAGATTATTAATTTTTAAGATAACATAATCAAGCACACAAAACTCTGGCAGTTATACTGAATTTTTTAATTAAGTTCGCGATTTTTTAAAATAAAACCTAAGCATGTGGAAATTCAAGAAAATCAGAATGTTATACTTTCTTATTTTGCAATTTTTTTTCTATATAGCGTTTATTTTCTTCTATTTAGCATTTATCTATTTTATTCGTATATAGCGTTTATCCAATTTATGTAGCATTTACCTGTTCTAGGGATTATTATATATATAGCAAATATTTCTTTTATACATGTGTGCAGCGAAAACCGGCCAATCATTTTTTCCATACAATTGTATTCATAATCTAGTTTAAATGTTATAAAATGTATGAATAAAGTACAGAAGAAATACTGCAGCAATAATAAATAGTAATACTTTATTAAACTGTCACACTTATATTGTGTTTTATACGTATACGAGCCCTATGTTCGGACACTTGATGATATATTATAAAAAGCTGTTTATTATTAATAATGACATTATTTAATATCAATTGTTGTTACATATATCTAAAGATAGGTTTGTAAAGAAGCTATTTTAGGAAAGCAATAATAAATTTATCAACACAAATGACTTATAATCTAGTTTGTAACAAAACACTTATATATCACCTGACATCTACATGTTCGGACATCAAGTATTTATAGTCTATTCCGTAACTTAACCACGACCGTGGTTATGGTTCATGTGGTCAAGTTATGGTAACTGAAAAGTGGTTGTGATTCGGAACATCTTGGTTAATTTGTGTCGTTAAAGCAGAGAACCACCGCGTCATTAGAAATAAGTGACAACATAACTTTTGTCTATCCTTATACTAACCCTTATACTAACGTAAATATATATATATATATATATATATATATATATATATATAAATATATATATATATAAATATATATATATATATATATATATATATATATATATATATAATATATATATATATATATATATATATATATATATATATATATATATATATATATATATATATATATATATATATATATATCAGTATAGTATATAGTAATTATATGTTTATACAATATTATTTATTATGTTATAAGAAATAAGAATATGACCACAACAACCATAAAAAATTTGTGGTCGTCGTGGTCACAAATAAGTAACCAAAACTTTCAGGAACCACATTCCGAAATTGAACCGCGATCCTGAAATTATGTTTTGGTTACATTACGGAACGTATAACCAGAACCTTGGTCACCGCGGTTAAGTTAGGAAATATACTATTAATATTATTTAAACACACTAGACTGCAAAATAAGTCAATTAGTGGGCATTTCAAGACACTGTCAATGTAATTTGTCACTTATTAGCTTATTGTGATAATTTTAACGTGTAGAGAGACATTTCTTGAAAGTTATTTAATAAGAAATACTGCTGAAAACCATGATATGACTAAGACTATTACTGAAGATATTTTAGAAAAATATAGAAAACTAGGCAGCATTAATATTGGTGGAAAAAGTCCCGGGCGATCCAAAGTAGTAATCCTGAAAAGAGTAGCGTCTTCTCGCTAAAATATGTAAAAGCGGGCGTCGATCCATTGTACGAGACATTATCGCTCGTTGGAAAAAAGAAGTAAGTTTAAATATTTCCCGTGAAAGTTGTAGGAAGTGGATTTACAAGCTTGGACTTAGTTTTTATAAAGTAACATGTGATTATTTACACTTTAATTTGATTTCTGGTGGTAAGTTTCTCTAGGCCAAAGAAAAAGCATTACATACTTACACCTAAAAAAGAAACGGCTGGCTGGGGCAAAGGCAAGGGCTACCTGGAAAATAGAAGACGAGTTATAAAATCTAAAACCGTATCATGTCATAAATATTGCAAAAAACATACAGTTAAATATCACAATGAAAAATGATTTGGGGATTTAGAAAACTATACTTCATGGATGGAACCGTCGATACTGAGAAATATCAAAAGTAATTTTGCAAACAAACTTGTTGCCTTGCATCCAAGAAATAAATTCAGGAATCAATTTTATTTTTCAGTAAGATTGCGCTTCTTCTCATACTGCCATAACAATTAAAAAAATAATCTGAAAATCATGATATTAATGAACTAAATTAGTCTTCAAGCAGTTTTGATCTTATTATTAATATTATTGAAACAGTATGACATAAGCCAAAACAGTGCCTGAGGAACGATTCAAAACGCACAACTCCTGAATTTCGAGTAAAATTACTAGCTATGGGATAAATATTTGCATCTGATGAATGTCAAAAGTTTGTTTTTAATATGCTTTTAAGAATTTAGGTAATCCTAAAAGCAAACAAATGTGTTATCCTTATTAAATTGCTGATGTCCGAACATAGTTGTCAGTTGATTTTTAAGTATTTTTGTTTAAAATTAGATAATAATTTAATTGTGTTTATAAATTTATTATTTCTTTTCCA
>OY720460.1:41816047-42063547 GCA_963082715.1 Harpalus rubripes | reverse complement strand
AATTTGACAAGTTTTTGAATATATCGTATTATATTTTTCACGAAAATCTGTTGAGAGCTTCAAGTAAAGTATCACTTCCGGTTTATCAATTTTAGAAAAAATCTAACATGTCGTTCTCATTAATATAAAAATCTTAAATACCAAATTTGAAAAGTTTTGGAATGTATCAATATATTTTTCACGAAAATCTATTCAGAGCTTCAAGTAAAAAGTCACTTCTGGTCTATTAATTTTAGCCAAAATCTAATATGTTGTTCCCCTTGATATAGAAGTTTTAAATACTAAAATTGAAAAGTTTTGGAGTATATTTTAATATAGTTTTTCATTAAAAACTGTTATGGGCTTCAAGTAAACAGTCTCTTCCGGTTATCCAATTTTACCTAAAATCTAATCAACTCTTTTTATGAATGCAGAAAGCTTAAATACGGAAAATAAAATAAAAAATCGTCACACACACACAAACATCATCATAAAAATAGTAAAAACGTGTTGTGGGGACCCTAATTCGTGCTTATTTACTGAATACTCACCATCGAATTTTTGGCACGATTACATTACCTCCCTTACCTACGGTATGACGGGAGGTACAACATATTAAAAGCCGTGGAATAGCCTATTATCAGCTGCCCAACCTATATTTTTGGCTGGTACTGTACTTTCATAAGTGAGAAAATTAACAATGTTTAAAACAATTCGTCGAAATGGTATTTCAGATTTATTTACATTAAAAGGAAAGCTGATTAGATTTTGGTTACAACATGAAAGTGAATTCCCTTGAAAGACTTTTAAGTTTTTCGAAGAAACCTCGTTAAATTATTGTTGAAGTACCTTGATATTTAATAATGTATATTTGTGTTCTTTGAAGGAGAGTTGATGAGATTTTGGTTTCAATTCGTAAATAGAAAGTGATACTTTAAAATTCAAAGTATTTCAAAATCCTTTGGATTAACTTTTAACAAATTGAAAGTAAATATTTGATTTAACTGTTTGAAATTTTTATTTATTTCTTTTTCAATAGCTATGCATAAAATTACTCAAATATGATTCAAAATTATTTTTTTCGAAGAACGTTTTTTCACCATTCTGTTTCAGTTACACCTTCAATATTTTTTCTCATAAACAGTTTCATGTAAGTGAAAAATTTAAGATATTTCATAGAGCCGTAAAAAATAAAATAATTTTAACGTTCTTAAATTTCTGTTTGAAAAAAGACTTTTTTCTTTAAGAAAAGTTGAAATCTTTAAATATTACAAGAATTGAAACTTCGGAGTATTATTAGGAATTCACACGCATACCAGTATATACGAAAGAATTTCGAGATTATTTTTAGTACACCATTTGTCTCGTAAGTAGGATGAGGCAAGAATTCTATCTATTTCTTGACAATTTTTACTCGTATTGTCGTAGATGCCAGTCAGAATGAGGTTTATAATTTATAATGGTTTTCACACTAGTCAGACATGGAATTTGTCTATTTTATACACTAAACAAACAAGTATGTGGAAATATCAGTATGATTTATCAAATACCGCATTTGAATTTGACAACTTGGATTTATCAATAAATGCGTATGCTTATTCTGCTAGATGGTTTCATTTAGATTAAAATTGTTAAAATTGCATATAAGCAGAATACAGCATTTTTCTAATGTATTAAGCAAACGATTACTGCATAATTCTTTACTCTGCGTACTTGTTATAGAAAAGGAAATATATTTAGTTTGGAATTTTAGCGTTCTACGAATATAACCAAGGCCACACGAGAATATAGGCCTGAATGCTTATCCCCGTTTCATGTGTCACGTCAAAGCATGAGGCTAGCGCGCTAGTCTATCTTTCTAAAAATATTCGAGCTGCAGAAGTCAGCGTGAGTTGGCACTTGGCACTCACTTGTCCGTACCTATGTATACCATTCATTTTTAGTGTTTTATTTTTATTATAATTATTATTTTGAAATTACATCTAGTATATGAATTAAGTTTTAAGTTAAAATATTATTATTGAATGTATATTGTTTATTAATCAATATTATTTACTTCTCTGAATTGTTTCGATTAGACATAAAAATAAAATATTTTAGAGAGAATCTGTAACTAATATTTCTTGTGTAATTAAAACAACAATAAATAATTTAAAGTAAAACATTCGTATATTTTGACCATTTATAATTCGGTTTTTTCTGCTGTAACTATTAAAATACAGATATTTAAAGAAAATATATTTCAAGTCACGTTTTCAATTCCAACTGACGTTAAACTTGAAAATAATTTATAAACTACCTATAATAATTAATATTATGAAATCTCACTTCATACGTAAAAAATCATATCGAAGAGGATTGTCAATGAATATTTGGGTTGCGTTATTAAATATGAATGTAATTGGTCCACACATTATACTTAACTGACTTAAGTAATTATTCAGCCTTGTATCTTCAATTTTTAAATGAAAATTTACCATTGTTATGCCCGACGAAGATTCAATAGCGGCTAGATTAAATTAAATGATAGTGTACCGGCACATTATAAAATAACACAAGCATAGCATGGCCTCCTGTACAACTTGATCTGATTCCGATATATCTCTTTTTCTGGGGGTTTTGAAAAAAAGTTTAAGGCGAACCTGTTTCGAATCCTGAAAATTTCATTGCTCGTATTTACCTTGGTGTTAATAGACGAAAATATGCTGCAGAGCGCTCAAGGCGCTTCCATGATAAATTGCGAGAATGTTTCAAGTAGTAGGCGACCCATTTGAATACATTTTGTGACAATAAATGTGAAAAATATCTTGTTTTGTAATATTATTAGTTAAAAAAATTGTCCTACTCCCGTTGTAAAAATGTGACCTAACTTAACGTACAGATTTCCATGGATATGGCGCTAAAGAACATCTTAATCATAACTTGACAATCTGTGACTTCGATCTATTGAAATACAGCGTACAGCTAATAGCTACTCACAGCTGGTTCATTAAGTACGGACTGAAGTTAGCTGCCGTAGCAGATAGCTGTCATTCTGTAAAAATAAGTAATCTAAAGTGTATATCTGTTGACTTAATTTACAGTCCTAGGAAAAGTGTAGTATATATGTGAATCATTTTATAAGTTCTTTAGAAATAAGTTTTACATAATATACTAATAAATAACTTTATAACGAAGGGCAATTAGAAAATTTTCCACTTTTTATTTTCGATTTGTTTTACCCATCAAATCAAATTTCAAAAACACGAGCGTGCTTTTTGAGACACTCTGTATATTTTCATAAATAGGCCCGTACGTACATAGTTTTATGGAAGCAGTATCAGAATTCTTATGAAGCCTGTTATTTCTCTAGGGATCAGTTACCCGATCAAATAAGATACCTATTACCTAGATCCTAGATGGTTAAATCTCCTTATCAATACAGATGGATATTCACATGTTCCGACGTTTCTTCGTCCTTTTCGCAGAGTCGTCAGATACTGTTTTCATTTTGGCCAAGAAATGGTGACACATTTATTTGTATTTAAAATCACAACAGATTACTTAACAGTATGCAAACTTTATAATGCAGCTTCAAGAAGTTTAAGTTATGATTGAGCATTGTGTATATACTTTCTCAATTCACCGAATAATTCCCAATCTCAATATCAGAATCATCCCGGAGCCGAAAGTGTTGGTAAGTTTGAAATGATTCACGCTCCCAACACTTAACGCTCATCTCTCAGTGCTCAGCCCTTGCTATCTGTTTATACAAAAGTTAGTGTCAGCTGTATATATCATTTGAGTGGAAGTGCGAAGTTGGCGATGAGCGCTTGCGCCCGCTTAATGTTCAACGCTGAGATAACATTCACACCCCGGCACTGCAACACTGCCAGATGAGAGCCGAGATGCAATGGGACTGCGGAATTTGATTTTGGTTCCGGTTGGAATGGACAAGATGAAGATGGTAATGTAATGTGCAAGTTAAGATGGATAGAATATGGATGAAGCATTAACCTTTTTGTATTCAAACTTGCTCTATTACCATCAGAAGCCATGTACGTTAAGTAAAGGACTCCAATTCTACTAACACCAAAGACACTTCACTCTGACTTTATGTAAGCTCTCATATGAATATAGTTCAGCAAGGATGAGCATGAGTTAAATTAGTATATAAAATGGTGAACAACTTAACCTTTTAAATTTGTATGAACTGCAACGTTTCTTATCGATTTCTATTAACAGATATTTACAGATACCATGGACTAAGCTTTGAAATTAGTCAGTGCAATCGACGTTCGATTATGTAATATACAAGGTGTAATGGTATTTATTTTTGCTAGTCGAAGTAAATAGCAAGTGGGTTGTCAAGTTGGATTTTGCAGGTCATTATTTATTTGTTGCAGCATACCATAATATATTTGCTTTCTTGCATTTATAATTGAATAAGGCGGCGGTCTCACTGGTAAAGTCGTGTCGAGTAGTGTAGTATCGACTCATGTCGTGTCGTTTAAAAACTGATGGTCCGGTCTCACTGGTCGAATTGCATGCATTATTATTTGGTGTCGAGTAAATCTAAATATATTAATCTAAATTAATTTCACTTGTGCTCTGCTCTTTTTCAATAACCTTTGTTGTTTCCATTTTCACGAATACTTCTGTTTGTCAGTGTCAAATCAAATGAAATTTAAATGACATCAACTAATTTAAGAGGTTATGTGCATTTACGTATGCGCCAAGGCATCGAGTGGAATTGAGCATCTAGTAAAAATCAAACCAACTTGAAAATCAAACAAGTTGACGGCACTCGATAGAAAACAATCGCCCAATGTGACACACGCTATTAGAATATACGTGTTTGAAAAATACACGACAGCAAACGATTGATTGTACTCGGTCATTGAGACCGCCGCGTAATATTAATTGTATAAATATAACATTTGGTGTACATATATATTTGATGAAAATTAGTGATAGATCCGGTTCTGATACTGAATACAATTTTTAATGATCCGGACAATTTCCAGAAAAATTTCGGTTTTATGGCCGGATTAGTCGGATTCAGTATCAGAACCGGATCCATCACTAATTTTCATCAAATATATATGTACACCAAATGTTATATTTATACAATTAATATTATTCAATTATAAATACAAGAAAGCAAATATTTTATATGTTGCAACAAATAAATAATGACCTGAAAAATTCAACTTGACAAGCCACTTACTATTTACTTCGCCTAGCAAAAATACGAGGCCTGTTAGAAAAGTATCCGACTTTATTTTTTTTTGCGAAAACCTGCTGGATTTTAATCAAGCTCGCTTGCATGAGCTGACCTTGAACCTTCGTGTGCATGCGTGAATTTTTTCCCGCCTGTCGATAACGACTGTTGCTGGCAAGCAGCATTTGAGTGAGGTAGTGTGTAGTGTTCTCGTCGGTTGCGGCGAAATTTGTGCCGAAGCTGCTGACGGCGGAGCAAAAGTAACTTCCACAAACAGTGACTTCATGAACACCATAATCTCTGGTGATGAGTCTGGGTGTACGAGTACGACCCGGAAACCAAATCCCAGTCGTCACAGTGGAAGCATTCCTTGTCACCTATATCAAAGAAGGGCCAAGTGCGCAACAACGTGATGCTGACTGCTTTCTTTTACTCCCGCGGTATGGTACACCACGAGTACGCACCACAGGGTCAAACAATCACCAAAGAGTACTACAGGGATGTCCTCCGTCGCCTACGTGATACTGTGCGGCGCAAGAGACCGGAGTTGTAGTCAACAAGAAATTGGCGCCTCCATCACTACAATGCACCAGCACATTCCTCGCACTTGATTCAGACTTTTTTGGCGAAGAACAAGACTACTGTGGTTCAACAGGCTCCTTACTCTCCTGATAGCCCCCTGCGACTTCTGGCTGTTCCCCAAGCAAGGAACGCGATTTCAGACAGCCGAGCTAAATTCAATTCTGAAAGAGGCTTTCTCGGAATGCTTCCAACAATGTCGGCACCGCTGGGAGAAGTATGTGGAGTCTCAAGGGGACTACTTTGAAGGTGATTAGGTTTACAACGCTCCAGGTATGCCAGTTTTTTCCTCCGGCCAAAGGTCGGATACTTTTCTAACAGACCTCGTAAATGCAATTATACCTTATATTACATAATCGAACGTCGATTGCCGGATCATTAGAAATTGTTAAAATAATTCTCACATCATATTTCTACAAAAGTAAAGGGATGAAGAAAAGCTGGCTACTACACATTTTACGAATGATGTTATTCATCCTCGATTCTAATCCTTTTATTCTGGCTTTCCTAATTTCGTAAGCAAGGGGCATTTTCTTATTTTAATATAACGTAAAACGGGGTGAGATTGGTCACTTTTGATGTTGTTTACCTAATAACTTTTTTGTTGTTGTAGCAAAAATACTGGAAATAGCTAATATGTATGAGAATATACGAAATGTAGTTAAAAAAAAAAAAAACGCGCCAGTACTTAAATATCAAATGCTTATTGAGGTGAGAATGATCACGGTTTATTGTATAATAATTTGTTTTATATAGAAAAATTTATACATATTAAAAACTGAAAAAATAAATCAATGAAAATGGTTTACATATATATTGATTCATTGTTGAATAACTAATTGCACAGAAATAAATGTAATAAGAATTGAAATTAGCTTACTCATTATACATACGTGTTTATTGCAAAAACTATATTGCCCATGTCCCTTAATCTTGGGGTAGGAAAGTAGGAAGTATTTTTACAACATAATCGTACTCAATGATGTTTGTATCCCCCATTTCAGGCCACAAAAACTTCTCGCCAACAGTATTCTTCAGAAACTTTATATATAATCCATTTTTTAGAAAATGACAATACTTACCCTATAAAATTTTTATAATTTTTTTGGTTTCGTATTTAACTAAGAACTATGACTGTACTGCAATCTCGTCTTTGGATAAATCTTGAAATGTTTCTTTTTCAAAAATTATCTTACGTAGAGCTACATCTGTATTTGCCTGCAGTCAATCTCCCACCAGAAATTACAAAAATCTGCATCTTTGTCAGAATGTTTATGTAAAATTAAAATAATATTGCGAATTAATAGAGGCTATCAAAGACAATATTTTACTAGAAAAAATATTAGACATTGCTACTTGCTTTTCTTTCTGTTAAATCGGGAAATTTTACACAACAAGTCCTATTCTGTAACAAATATATAGGTGCTCTATTCCACTGAGTATTTCTTTGTTTATATCATGCATGGCATTTGACTTGGAGATGTAAAATCAATTTTTTTGAACTTTTTGGTCAATTTCACTCCAGCTGAAATGGGTTTTCCACTGTAGGAACAAATTAAAACATTTCTGCGTGTGCCAATCTACTTTGTGCACAGATATCGGTAATGATGATGACATATGCGTATCGTGCGGGCGTTTACTAATTAGAACATGGATCATTTGTATTAAAATAGTATTTTAAGAACTACACAAATTTTAAAAAATAGTTTTTAGATTAATATAGTTTTTAATACCACTTCCATATCTCTATATCTACGATTTACTCTATTCCAAAATCTCCCTACTTTTAAGTCTTCCGTTATCGTCTTTTTGAAATACAGAATCCATTTTCAAATATAAATGAAGAAAATAACGATACAACAGAATAACGCTTGATAAAATTAAATCAAAACTTGGACTATAATACACTTAGTTTGTATCACGGTGTAGTATCTATAGGTGAGTGCACGACGTATTCCAATGCATTACGAAGAATGGCTAACTAACTGGTAACTAACTGGGCTAGTTCATACAGGGTGCCGCTAGATTTTGTTGCGACCCGGTTTTTACACAAAATATTTAAAATATTAAATTATTCATATATAACGCATAATATTCTATATTTTCAATCATTACCTTTTATCTTTTGACAGTTCTATGTATGTATTTTGTACAAATTCCATTCAGAAACGTTTCTATATTTCCAGTAAAATTATAAAACAACATATGTCCAATGCACTTGACATTGACACCTTTCATCTTAGAACCTGTTTCTGTGATTATAGTGTAGCTCGCACCTTAAAAAGACTATATTTCTCTTTATTTGATCCATACCCTGTTGTGTATCTTGTAGCAAAACATTTTCTGTCAAATGATAACGGGTCGTGTTAGCACTATTTTGTTTCCCAGTTACTTAGCCATGTCAACGCATCTCGTGCTCTCACCTATAGATACTACACCGTGGTTTGTATTTAAATTCCTTTTTATCTATGTATATTTCCAATCAATGACTACAAAAGTAATTTTAATTGTTTATATATTTTTATAAGTGCTGAAAATATAGATGAATGTTACTCCAATTATTAGCGAAATCCACTGTCTGAGAACAAAATCAACAACTACAAATCGCCTTCAATTTAGTGTCATAATTTTTTTTAATAGTGAAGGAGCTCATTCCGGCGATCCGAAAAATTTTTAGCTGGAATTCCTGGATTCGGTAATTCGGTATTTCTACGATTCATTCCCTTAATACTCGAATGTATTTATAAAAGACCAAAACCATGCTTTTCTTTCGTTATCTAAATCGTATACGTATAACTCTCGATGGTCACTTTTTCGTCCTTATCGGAATCACCTAAACCTGCGCTAAGAGGATATAACATACATACCAACGTTCACTGAAGAGCAAGTGATTATGTGGGCATCCGATACATAAGTGGATGTTGTATCAAAGTGAAGATTAGATGGAGTGTGGTGGAGGATACGAAATACCATCCTGCTAAATGATGCGAAAGTTATTATACCTGATAGTTATCCTACAAGCTTACCTACTGCAGTAAAAGTCAGATTTATTTTAGAATCCTTTTTGAGAAAAGTATTACTTTTTGAAATATATCGATGTTCCGAGAAATTATTAAATTTATATTTAAAATCAGTAGCATATAACAATGAAAATTGTTGTACATATATTTTAAAAACTTATTCAATAGGGGATTACAGCTCAATCGAATTAAGAGAAATTAGTAAAAAATATTGAAAGTAGATGCTATAATTGAAATATTTCGGAAATAAGGGGGTTTTTGTTTTAGCAGCTCGTCACTCATATGAAATCCATATATATTATTTTGATTGGCGACTCAAAGACCACCTATAAATATATAGCGAATACCGAGCTCGGGGTGGAGCCTACTACCAATGGAAGTTGAGAAATTCAAATTGCGGAGGCGTGGCTATCAATCCAGTAGTGCAATTCTCAAACAGTTTTTATTTGAATATAAATATTTTGCATTAAACTTAATAATTTAAATACATTTCCAATTATATATCATGTCGACTTTTACAGTATAATAATATTCATTTATTTTTTATAAATATAATTTAGAAATAGCATATATTTCAAGAACATTTAGGTCCACGAAGAAAATAGTTTGATATAAAAACTTATATACGTGACGTCACATCTATAATTTCAAATTTCGGAGGACTATAACTCGCTTATTAATAGGAATTTTTCACCGGATTTTCGCCGACAGTTTTACTTTTACTTATACGCTCAGATGAAATTATAAAAAAATGGTGGAATCTCCTATTCCAATAATAGTTATTTCAGTTATAAGGTAGGGAAGTGAATTATTACGGTACGAATGAGAAGTTTACGGATGCGGCGACGGAGTCGAGTCAGGAATTTCGAAATGAGTGCCGTAATATTACATAATGGCCATATGACGTACAATTTTTTTTATTTTCTACAAAATGTGGCGAGGCTTCGGTGAAGCTTGTGCCTACCAAATTGTTAAAAAATAATAGGTACCGGTTATTTTTTGATTGATGAAAAGTCTACAATTTTTTACTCGTACAAGTGCTCCAGGCTCTAGCAACATCAAGAAGTTGCTGCCACCACAGTAATTACCGATGGGGCATGTGAACTTTTAGAATTGGTGAAAATTCTAATTGTACCATATTAATCGTTCATAAGTTTCAAATTGTTTTATTTAAAATAAATTTGTCATAAATTGCGTTTGACGTTTCTTTTTTGTTAAAAATAAACATCCCAGGAAATGTTTCCAGGCAACACTCCCCGGCCCCGGTACGGTAATGTGTCATTTCCCGGACTCAAATTAGCACCGTAAATTAGTGGGCAGTGCACTCAGAGAAAGATATAATTACGTGAACTGTAAATTTATTTGTTACAAATAAATCCTAAGCTTGAATAGATCCAAATATATCTACAATTGGAGCAATGTAATTATTTATTTGAAGCATTTATTTGTCTCAAATAAATATATATATATATATATATATATATATATATATATATATATATATATATATATATATATATATATATATTGAGATCAATTATATCTTCTATTTCATGAGAACTATGCATTTATTTAAGTTAAAAATTATTTTAATTGCGCTAAATTTATTTCATTATTATTGGATATATAAGAATTTATTTGAACCAAATTTAAATATCTACCTCTCATAACCTGTCCACTCTAAATAGATTAAAATTGAAGGGAAATAATTAAATAAAGACTAGTACATTTAATTTATTCGTACACCATATTTTTATTAACACACAAATTTAATCCTTAAGTATATTAATGTACATATAATAAAAAATTATAAAAGTATAAATAAATACACAATATGTACAGATACCGATGCATGTGCCTTAGTGCCTTGGTATTAAAGATACGCTGACTGCAAAGCAAATATCCAAAACTCCACTCAAGTAGTATTCAGTAGTATTTTTCACTGTTTCGTCACCCATATTCACTACTTTTTAACAAACGAATGAAAAACAAATCGCCAGAAATGAACACTGTCACAAATGAGCACCACCATAAACTAGATGCAATGTACAACAAATGAACAAGTCCATACAAGTCACACTTCACTTAAAATCGTCATTTGACAAATAGAACATTGGTCACTCAATGGAAATATTATTTTGCCACAAATAATATTTATTTGTGACAAATAAATATAGATTCATACAATAAAAACTATTTTTCATTGTAATTAAGATAAAGTTTACACAAATATATTATGAATTTAATTCTAAACAATTACATATTTGTAAGAAACAATTAAATATTTCAGAAAATTATAAATTTATTTATTAAAAATCTTAATTTTAAATGCTAAACATAAATATATTAGTTTATTTGAGAAAATTAAATTTAATTTAAATGAAATAAATGACGGTCAAATAAATAATATAACTGAATGAATAAAATACATTTCATATTAAAGATTAAATTGTATTTGTTCCAAAGTTACAATAATTAAATGAATGAAGTACCCCTTAATTATGAATATTTATTTGCTAAAAACCAGTCATTTTTCTCAGTGTGCACAGTATGAAATAAATATAATTTCACATTTTTTGCACATAAATGTGGACTTTTCCTACAATATAGAAAAAAAGTATTTATTTAAATAATAGTAAATAATAGTTTTCTATTTCTTTTTTATCACGAACGTGAAAATAAACCATATGAGTGATAAACTGGAACTTCAGTGCCGAGGTGAAAAAATCGGAAAATTGTAAAAATGAAAGGAATATTCATTTTTATAGGTTAGGTTTACATAATACATATCTGTCACTGTCAATCTGAAATTCAATGTTGCTAATATCGGTAATTGAAGTTGTCGGAAAGAACACTCAAAATTAGGTACTTATATATTATCTGGTTTTATCGCAAACTTATTCATCGAAATATACCTACCCAAATTATCTTACATGTACGTTAATTATCATAAGGTTGTTAACAGTGCATTTGCATGAAATCGTCATATAATGGATTACTTCAGTGCCCATTTCTGAACATTTAATGACGATTTTTGTGCACTTTAGTGACTAACTTAAATTTTTAAATCATTAAAAAAATTGTTAAATCTTGTATTTGTATTCTATACTACTAAGGAAAGAACCCATTGGGTTTTGGTAGATTTTGTTAACAGGAAGTGCACTTTATTTGAAGCTCTAAATAATTCAAAAAAAAAAAACATCTTTTAATATTGTGATTTAAAAAGTACGAAACAAACAATTTACAGACTTAATTCATAGAAAATGTTTGGAGTTATAAATTGTAACAATACAACTATAAATATATAAATATAACTATAAATATAATTAAAAATGTTTCGGAATAATTCTAGGTTTAGCTACATTTATTTCATATTGTCACTAATAGTTAAGCTAATTCAGAAAAATGTTTGGAGTTACCATTACCAACTGAAACAATGAATAGTTTATTTTTTTAAAAAAGTTCAAAATAGTTCAAAGTTTAGCAACATATACGTATACTTTTTATTTAGTTACTAATAGTTAAACAAACATTTTTTATTGTGTATAGCAATGATCAATAATTATATTTATTAATACAGGTATCAAAAAATTATAGATGAATATAAAGTGAGAAAGTTACCATTTTTAGTAAAAATGATTTATAAGTAGATTTGGATTGTGCGCAAATTTTAATATTGTAATTTAAAATGTTTCCTGGCGTAGACTTTAGAAAAAATAATTTAGGAGATATTGCTGTCTTGCGATATAGAGTATGTTTAAAAAAATCGTTTCAATAATGTAGAAGCATAAATTACAGACTAAAATGAAAGAAAAATATTTATTCAACATGACACCACAAATTAAAAATTTCAAAAATATGAGTTGTTTTTTAACTCTTTAGAATTTATTAAGTATACTGTGTTAAAAAGAAAAGAAAAACATATACTACGATCTTGTGAACAAATTTAATTAACAAATAACACAATTGTATTTTTACTTTTACTTTTAGGTAAATATTCTAACGTGGAAATGACCGGTATGCATTTTACGTTCGATATCAAATCCAATGAAGAAACCTTCGATGTCTTTTTGTTTTTGTTTTTTTTTTCTGAATTATTACGATAAATTTTATAATAATTTATTTAAGATTAGTTCATATCCCTGAAATGAACTGCAGACCCGTGTTGCTCTTAATTTTTTTAAAACCCAATCATAATTTTCACAATAATAATATTGCTTGATTCGTTTATATATAAATCTGAAGACTATTAATATATATATATATATATATATATATATATATATATATATATATATATATATATATATATATATATACAGGGTGAGTTTGGGAAGATGCCTCCCCCCCTTTAACTTTTTTATTATAAGTAATAGAAAAACATGGCTCATATAAAAGTTTTATTATTTTACATATATTATTTGACGGCAGATGTAGATATTTTTTGTAAAGTCAGGTTTACAAAATACGACTATCAACTTTTATTTTTCAAATGGCAACCTATAATTATTTTATTAAAATAGAAACCGCCATTATTTTCTCTTTTCAACGATGTATTATTTTTTATGAATGTATTTGAAAATTTTTGAGAAAAATGAGATAATTTAGAAATATTAGAAATAATTTTTAAACAAATATTATAGGTGGCTATGTGAAAATAAACAAAACGTAACAATGTAAAACAATTAAATTAATGTCAAAAAAGTATACATTTGTTTGTTACTTAAATTAACTTATTTTGTAAACAAAAAAAAAAACAATATTTCTAAATTATCTCATTTTTCTCGAAATTTTTCAAATACATTAATAAAAATTAATACATCGTTGAAAAGAGAAAAAAATTGCGGTTTCTATTTTATTAAAATAATTATAGGTTGCCATGTGAAAAATAAAAGTTGATAGTCGTATCTTGTAAACCTGACTTTATAAAAAAAAATCTACATCTGCCATCAAATAGTATATGTAAAATAATATATATGAGCCATTTTTTTCTATTACTTATAATAAAAGAGTCTTCCCAGACTCACCCTGTATATATATAAATACCGGCTCGGTTATGTTGAAACAATAAAACTGCATTGTTTTGAAAGTAGTTCAAAGTATCCCATACCATAATTTATTAACTCATTTAACTGGCAGCTATGTAATGTTTGTTTACATGGTGAAAAATTCACTAATTCAAGTTATTCGGGTAAACACTGTTGTTTGTGCAAACTATTTTCTCTTCATAGTGGCCAACTCTGTTGCAGGAATATTTGATCAATATTAATATTGACTTGATACTTCAATAGATACCATATGGTAATTAATTAATGACACTGAAATATTAACTTTGTGTGTAAATTTATTTATAGTGTACGCAACTGTAATTTTTATATCAATTTCCAGCATCAATTTATAAAACCGTCTATTAAAATGTTTCAATGAGGCCCTCCATCATAGTAACAGTTTAGAAGATGGGTGATTTTATAGGTATCAAAACTATACAAGTGTATGAAGGGGATTATCAAAGCTTTAAAAAAGTTAGTATTAGCTTTTCAAATATTTGAGTTTTTAATGCCTTTAATATCTACGTCATATATCTGTAGCGGGTCTTGTTTATGGTAGCGGGCCTAATTTAATTGTTAACTTGTATGTTTTTTATTTAAGATAAAATGTTTTGTACAAATATAAACATTCACTTTTACAGACATGAAAAATAAAGTCGTGTTCTTAAATTTGTCCCCGTATTTATTGCATTTTTACCTTCCGTCATACCTTTAGGTAAGGAAGGTATTGTTTTTGGTAAAAAAAATTCGATGGTGAGTTTTTAATTAATAAGCATGTTTTAGAGTCCCTAGAATACGATTTAAATATTCTTGCGATTATGTCTGTATGTCTGTGTGTATGTGACTATTTTTTTCGTTAATAACTCAAACACTACAATTCTAAAAATGATAATTCTTTCGTAATTCTCTTCGTTAAATCCATATAAAGAGCTGATTAGATTTTGGTTATAATCGGTCGACCGGAGATACCCTCATTTGAAGATTTTAACAGTTTTTCTTGAAAAAACGTTGTTAATTATCATTTTTTCACATTTAATGTTAATATAAATATTAAAGAATACTTTGTTCTCTATACGAGTTGATTACATTTTATACTTCAAATTCAATGGATATTGAGTTAAAAAATTATATATATAAATTTAATTTCATAAAGCAGCCAGCCATACAATAACACTGGAAACAGCTAATATAATTTAAAAAATTCTGATAGATAGATGTCAAGTGCGATTGACATAGTATGCGTTATAATTTTACTGAAATATAGAATCAATTTTAAGAATCTTTCTTTATGGAATTTGTACAAAATATATAGAACTGAGGGAAGGCGATGTCCTGGAAATATAGAATCTTTCGCAAGAAACTGTCTGTATGGAATTTGTATAAAACATATAGAATTGACGGAAGGTAATATGCTGGCCACATCAAATTTTTTTATTATTACAGTTTATCTTTCATATACATTTTTACACATCAATACGAACACTGCGCCAAAAGAATTAGCCTACATCCTTTTTCTTAACTATACATTTATTAATGGTAATAACGCGTTTCATTTAAGCCATAAATTAATTGTAATAACACAAAAGCAATTTTAGGAATAATAGTTGAATAAGTGTAAACAATGACTTTTATAAAAAAAAGCTACCATCACGGCATATTACCCATTGCGGGCTGTGCCAATATGCTTTGTACGCAGATATCGATAATGATGATAACATATTATTCGTATTGCGTGGGCATTTACTAGATGTCACCACACGGGCACTCATTGTTGGCGTGGAGAGTGCATCACAGGGGTCACTTTTGTGCCAATTAAAATTTGAAATAAGTTTTGGCGTTGGTCAGGATCGAACCCGCGTCCTAAGATTCGCGACAATCGCGGCAAGACACTCAGGCACACGGTCATGAAACATCATTAAATAACTGAGAGAAAAATTAAGGCATTGAATTTAGTTATTTTATACGACATAGATGTATGCTCTGTTCCATTTAAGCCATTCAGTAGATGGCACTGGCAACAGCGCAAATCTGAAGTAGCCGAAATTACATTGGGTAAACTTGTCTCTTGTCTCTAATTTCAGCCAATCAAAGAGGTCAAAACTATTCCCTATGCTCCGCAATACTGAATCGCTTAAATGGAACAAAGTATAGACTAATTCTTTTGGCGCAGGGATTGTAGTCTATTCCAAATTCTTACTTCTTTTAAGCCATTCGCTATCGCGTTTTGAAATCCGGAATCTATTTTCATATATGAAGAAAATAACGAAAATTAGCCAAATAATATTTGTTTGAATTTATGATGCCACGCCAAATAGGAATAATTTACGGGTGTATGAAAATGAAAGATTTGTTGAAAGGTACAAGGTGCAAGTGGTAATTAAAATTTGGGCTATAAGAAGTTTTTTACTGATTATTTTATTAAATTGCTTCTGACCCATGTCTATTTTCAATTATTGACCAAGAAACTTATATTAAACATATTTATATATTTTTATTTCATACTGTGTCCCATTTCCATTGTTTACAGGAGTGATTTCAGTCAGTACTAATATTCTTTACGGCACTGTATTGTTACTAAGCAACCTACTTCTTATTGATCTGTCACACACATATAATTTATGATGAAATTCAAAATGAAATAGAATATTTTATTTGTAATAATATTAATTTCCAGTGAACAATTTATTTCCAAATAAATATGAGAATTATCTAAAGTTTGTTCATCAGGAGCATAGACCTACGGAGTATTTTGACGATAAGGAAGAACTACTAATTTTCTTCGACTAGAAAATTATAAAAATTCTTTAAAGAGAAAAACTGCAACATAATAAACACTAACTCACCAGATCTAACATAAATATATGCCAAAATTACATCTTCTGTTATGTTTGCAAAATTATTTTCTTTTCCCTATACCACAAAAAGCCAATATTCGTTCCTATATCTTTCAGCAGATTTATTAAGAATCAATTTTCCGTTTATTTTTATAAGATTTGATCAGAACTATCGTACTCAATTTTGAAATATATTAGAAATATCAAAAAAAACAAAACAAAATTGGTTGCTGTCATTACTGTTTTATTTGTATTTAAGACCAAGCAATGTGATTTTTTTAAAAACGAAAGAAAGGAGGAATTATTGAAAAATTTCGTCCAAAAATGCGGCACTGGTATAAAATAAAATGTTGTACGTCATACGTCACGGAACTCATTTCGAAATTCCTGACTCGGCTCTTTCGTCGCGTCGTCCGGAAACATCTTATTCGTACCGTAAAAGCTCATTTACCGGATTTATAACGTAAATTACTATTATGTGTTGAAATAAGTAGATAAATAATTAATGTGACTGCAATTTTTTAGCAAACGCCACTGTTTGAGAACAAAATGAGCTTAACATTTATGTCTATCTCATAAAACATCGAATAAAAATTAAATATTACGGCTTTTCTAATAACAATGCAGACTTGCTAGAATTACAGAATGCTTTCAGTTTAGATGAAGTTTCATAAAAATAAGTTAAGGACCCCATTAATTGTAGAAATGCGAAGAATGTAAATTTCATAATTTTTGAGTTTGAAAAGAGTTATGTTGGTGAATGATTTAATAATTTATATTTTAATGTAAGTTATTTTATCTTCATGCTATAGAGAGCTAAAATAATAAGTATAGAGCAATACAAAACAGAAGCTTTATTATCATTATACAATTTCGTTTTGGTGCACGTGTATCTTCTAGGAAAAAAAAGAATAATTACCTACACTAAAATAAATTTCTTGTGTTTATGTTCTATTTCTAGTTAAAATTGAAAAACAACTAACAGATAAATGTAAATGCTAATATTTAAGCATAAAATGTTTAATTACAATGTTATAAAATGTCATAAAAAATCCTTGCGACAATAACATGCTAATTAAAAATAAAATATAAATAATTAAATTTTATTCACAATCTTCGGGATAATAGACATTACTCGAATAGTTTTTTTGCAATAAAAGTATAACAATTTACGGAATATTTTAGCAATTTTTTTCCATACGAATCCAGTAAAATTTAAAATGTTAAAATTAAATTGGCGAGTTATTATGCGGGCCACAACATATTTTTTAAATTTAATTCTGGCATACTCCATTAGCAAAGATGTAAAATCGTAAATTACTCAATAAATTACCGTAAATTGTTAAATTGTGTTTACCGTAATACCGTACATAATAAAAAAAAAATATTACTAAGGGACAATCTTATAGTATCCGATGAAAATTTTAACTGCTAGATAAATGAACTAAACTGAGTCGAAATGAACTCTCAAATGGCAAATTTATCATTGTTGTCAATAATCTGATTTAAAGGGCTGTATTTTCACCTATGGTTTAAACTATCTATTAACTGAATTGTCAGTTAAAACGAAAAATGTCGCATCGAAAATTTTTAAGTTAACATAACAGACAGCAGTTTAATTAGTGATGAAAATAATGTTTATTTATTTGGAATAGATAAAAAATTTGATAATTATAAAAAACTAATAATTAGAACTTTGATGATAATGTCAATGTATGACATTTCTACAATGCTAATTTAAAATACTTTCAGAAAATAAAAAAAATATATACGAGTATATATTCCATTTAAAAAATCAAAAATGATATCACTTCCGGTGGAATTAGAAGTAAAATTCAATATTTTTTCACTCTTTCACTTACTTGTCGCGCCTATTTTTGTAGCGTAAGTGGTCGCGCGTAGGTAGAGTGCCTTCAATGAGAGTGATGACATACGATTGTGGCCGCCATATTTGTTCCAATTTAACATGCATAGAATACAAGCATAACACGAAAATATTTTATTACAACCATATTACTTGAAATTAATATATATTTTATTTAAAAATTTATAGTATACACATATTTCAAAATTTTAAAAATATATAGACCCATGAAATGCATGTAAAATCATTATATTTAAATAAAAAGAAAACTTACCGTCAGAAGAGACTTCATGCGTAAGATGAAATATTTCATTTCAAATCATTTGCATACAAAATTAGTATTTAATTTAAAAGGAAGAGCATTAATAAACAAAATAAACCAATAAATTTTACATGAACAAAAAAAAAATAATTTATTGTAGGTATCAAAAATGAGTTCATCAAGATAATATAAGTATATTGAAATATAGGAAAAATGGTTCTTACTGTAAAAATATATTTATAAAAAGGTTACAATAACAAAAAAAACTCAAATTACAAAGTGGAAGACATTAATGATTTACTAGCATGTAATATTTTCTTACGTTCTAGTTTTTTGCTTGCAATTTTCAGCCTAAATAAAACAAATCGTTTTATTATTTTTTGTTTTAAATTATGGCAATTTAATATAAAATCGACTCCTGATATTTCATTTAATTTCTCAATAAAAAAATCTTTTAAATTGATATTTTGTTTAGAAACAATATTGTAGTACTGTCTAAAAGCAGATTCTAGATTTAAAAAAAAGTTAAATGTTTCTTCGTTACAATAAAATAAAGTGTCTTTTTTGAAACTTTTGATTTTAACATATTTACTGCACTGAAGTTTTATATAACTTTTTGACCCTACTGAATATAAGTTTTTTTAATACTCATAATTAAATATCCTGCAATACTGTATAAAGAATTTTGTTCTGAAATATTCAAATTTACATTTTGTAATTGAAAATTAGAAGGGAAGCTTACTATATCATATGTTGGTGCAGTATTTGTTGCTACTACGTCCAAAAAGTCTGACAAAAATTCTCTTTCATCTTTATCATAACTCGATTTGGAAACATCTTTTAAATATTGTGAAACAGTTATTAATTTTAAGTTATTTTTAAACTGCTGTGCATTTGGTATGATTTGTTTAGATCTAATTGCACTAAATAAATTCTCTAAACAATCTTGCGTAAATCTAGAAGTAAGAACAAAACTATAACCTTTACTTTCTAACAAAAATTCCTGAAGGTTAAGAACGGATTCTGTTGATATTAATAATCCTGTTTGCGATGGTTTCCACATTTTTTGTTTCCCAACTTTTAAAGTAGAAAATAATTCTACTACTTCTTTTAAAAATGAAATAGCCCTGTCATATTCATCAATTTTTATTTTGCTTAATGCAAATAATGGATGGCGTGAAGTCATCAATTTAAACCACTTTTCTAAAGTATCCAGAAACCATGCTGTTGTTTTATATTCTGGTTTATTTAGCTCATCGCTTAAAAATTTTAAACCACTACTAACATCATGGCTTACGACGTGGGTAGACTTCGATACTTTCATCTTTTGAAAGTGAGTCGGAGCTAAATCTTCTTCTGTTAATTTGGGTGCAAGCCGAAGATCATGATCTTTGTCAAAGTCAAAAAGTTCATGAATATGCTGAGCAGATATAACATTTGTTGGTAAATTATGTTTTATTCTGATATTTTCGGATATTTCTATTGTTTTATTCGTCATAAGCATATTCTTGATGTTTTTAAATAAATGTGGAACATCTGCAAAAATGTAATTTTTTTTCTGTGGATTAGTTGGATGCACAATAAAATTGCGGGTCTGGGAATATCTTCCTGCTGTTATTTGCCACAGTTTCCATAAGGCTTGATTAGACGCGCCCATGTCAGATGTGATGCTTAAAACATTTAAACCCAGCTGTTCCGTTTTATTAATAATTTCAAATAAAATATCTTGGTATATAGCACCATTCACTGAGTCTCCTGTTAAATAGTAAGCCACTGTCTGTTTCCAACGTGCAGTAATTCCTCCAATCATAACTACCAGAGCGTGAGTTGCTGTTCCTTCATGTTTTGGTAATGTTACAGTACCCAAATATTTCTTTAGTCCTGTATCATATGTATTTCCTGGTGTTATTGCCATCTCATCCAAAATTAGAGCACAATCTTTTTCGTGATCTTCTTTGAAACTTTCTATCTTTAACTTTAGAAATGAAAAAACTTCATGTAATATACCACTATCAAAATGAATATTCTGCAATCTCCTGCTTATTGTTCTAAGAGATGGTAAAGGTATTTTTTGCCGTAACAACTCTTCATATCCACTAGTTCCACAAGAAAATTTTAGTTTTATAGCTCTCATCATGGTACTGTTGGACCATTTCATAAATTTTGTGGATTTCCTTCGTAATGTCAAAATTTGATCATCATTAAAAATCTTGTGTAACAATTTTTCATCTTCAGAATTAGAACGTTTAGTTTTCCGTTTCAAAGCCCGAACTTGATTCTTATATTTTATTGTTTTATGAAGTAATTTCCTATACGATGTCTCATATTGGCGTAATTTTTTATTTAATCGTAGTTTTTCTTCCATTGGTGATAATGATCGTACTGGCGATGAACTTGTTGAAGAGGAGGATCCTTTATTTTCAGTTCTTGCTGTAGACGTGCAAGGTTGTGGTTCAAACGTTGCTACATTTTCAGGGGCAGGTAATTGAAGTGTTGGATATCTTCTTTTCACCGGCGACCTTCTTCTCTTCGTCGGTACAGTAAAACTAAATATTGTGGGAATCGCATTATGTTTTAGAATCCTCTTGCCATCTTCTCTCGTCTTTTCCCACATCTCAGGTGCAAAGTGGATCTATAAGTCGAATATTATTATTAGTAAAAAAATTAATAAAACATGAATACACTTTTAATTAAATTTTACTTACTTCACAAAGTCGAGACGAATTAGTTGGTGTCCAACCCTCTCGTTTCACTTTAGCTGCCCATGTTTTTCTGCGATCCGGATCCGTAGGAAATGCTTTCATAAGAAATCCTTTCTCTGACCGATTGGAGCAACCAAAGGCACAGCAGCCAACCATCTATACAAAAAACATTCATTATAATGAAATAATATAACAATTACAAGTAAATCAAATCATTTGCATATTCCATTAAAATTTGTTCTGCGAAATATACTTGTTCACAGTTGTGTACAAAATACACTGCCCATTTATTTATTTATTTCGGGTTTGTACGAACCCTCTAAGTGGGAGATGCGTGATTTTATGTATGTATGTATTTATTAAAAATATTAACGAATTATTTTGTTGTCAACAATAATTAGGTGCGTTCAATGAAGTAAGCAAATCTAGCAAATGCTAGGTAAGCAAACGAGACTTGTTGCTTAGTGCGCTGAACGATTTGCTAGCTATATGACGAACTGTCATCCACAACTGTCATCGAGAAACGTATATAGATGTCAAATATAACATTGTGTAATTGTGTACCTGTTGTATTTCTTTTCTTGGTCTGCGAACATATGGAAAATGAATTTATATATTTATTTTCAGATATTGGGATTAATTTGGAAGAAGCTATATTGACTATAACAAAATATTTCAGATTTAATAATGTTATAAACATCCATCACAAAACTCTCAAAGCCTTTTTTACATGTGGTTGATAGACATACACCATATAAAGAAACAGAAACAGTTCAAGTTAACTTCATGTATGTAATATTTGTATTTCCCGCCATTATATTTGACACTTAGCAAGACAAGCGAGAAAATTGTGGCTTGGATTGCTTGCGAGCAAATCAAGCAAATGCTAGGCTAGCAAAGTCGTTCAACAAATTTTACTTCCGGTTGCTTGTTTTGCTTGGCTTATTGAACGTACCTATTAATTTGAAGTATTCTTTAAATGAAATATAAATGTCAAACCGAAATAATGACAGCAGCAAAGATTGGTTATGTCTTACAATTTGGTTTCAATTGGATATAATTCATTTGATAAATACTTAAATAAATTTGCAACTGGCTATTATGGTGTACAAAACTTTACATTCTATTTATTTATTACATAAAATTGGCTTATATTACTTACCTCGTTATTAAATAATCTTCGATGCAGTCACTTATCACAAATTGTGTCCTTATATGCACTTAAACTGCACTAAAACTACCATGTACATAAAAACTAAGGTGTAGTAATTAATATTAAAAGAAATTAAACACTAATAATTACATAAATTCAATATAAACTATCAAACAAACACGAACTCCTATACAAAGCAAGCTAAACCATGAACAGAATGGAACAAATATGGCGGTCATTGCTGTAGCCAATGAAAATGAAGACCACCATTGGCATCACTCTTATTGAAGGCACTCTACGCGTAGGGATTGTAAATTTACAGATTTTTTCAATTACCGGTAATTCGGTAAAATATTTAATCGAAACCGGTTTACCGGTAATTTACCGTTTTTTAAATATTGTTGTAGGACACAAGAGTTAATATTAAAAAATCTGATGTGGACACCACACGACTTCCTTGTACGCAAAACCAATATGAAGTATAGACCCAATTATAAAATTGTACGTGTTTGATGTAATTTGACATTAACATCTATTTTTTTTTATTTTTTTGTTATTTTTTGTCCTAATCCATAGCAAGCTTCTTTACAAACACCAAAAAGTATACAAGTTTTAAATTTACATATCTCGCTTATACAAAGGGCTAATTTAATAATACTTGATCTGATAGACGCAGAATTTAATTCTATAAAACTCTTATTTGAAATGAAACCATTTTTTTCAAGAAAAACTGTTAACAACTTTAGGTAATATATCACTTCCGGTTAGCCTGTTTTAACCAAAATCTACTATGTTATTCCAATTGACATAAAAGTCATATATCAAATTTGAAAATTTTTGGATTATATTTTAAAATAGTTTTTCATTAAAATCTATTATAGGCTTCAAATAAAGTACCATTTCTGGAAATTATGTAATGACCAAAAAGGGAGGTGTACAACTAGATGTTATAGCAGTCCTAAATAGAAAATTTCAACTTTCTACGGCTTATCGTTTTTGAGTTATGTGAGATATGTACGCACGTACGTACAGACGTCACGACGAAATTAGTCAAAATGGATTCAGGGATGGTCAAAATGGATATTTCCGTTGCAATACTTTCTTTACTTCGTACAAGGAAGTAAAACGAAACATTTGTATTATAAACTAATCAGCGAGAAATCGACCAACATATGCAGCGCTGACAAAAGCACTTAGACTACCTACGTCCTACGTTGTAAATAATAGGGCATCTATGAATCCCCGTCATTGTGATCTATTTGGTTTTCCCCACCCCCACCACTCGCCGGTTGCTGCGTAACTAGCATTTTGTACTTGCGTTTCGCAACTTGTAAACGCATAAATGCGTTATTTTGCTATTATATAATTTATCGAATTACCGGTAAAAAATAGCGAATTACCGGTAAAGAAAATATGGGATTTTTTGTCTATTTACCGGTTTACCGGTATTACAATCCCTAGTCGCGCGGAGCACTAAGAGCATCGCTCCTTAAATTTGGCTATATTGCTGATTGTTTTAGATATTTATTATAGTTTTTGTTATAGCCGGATGAATTAACATTACCTATTACTATTCGATACATTATTTACTAGAAAGAAAAAAAGAACCAAAAAAATAGACCCACAAAAACCTATTATCACTTCTTTGGTACAGGCGAATCAATTCTCGCAATGTAAAATATTTCTAAATTAACAAAATATAGAATTTGAAACACAATAATTGTTATTTGAGTTATAAATTTTCATAATAATAAAAAATAACATAAAACTTTCTTCTTGCGCTGACTCAATGTCGTTATCGCTATAAAGTAGAACCTCTTCTTCAGAATCTTCCGAATCATCCTTACCCACATCGTATATACAAACTGTCCACTTCTTTCTCCAGCTCATTCAATGCTCCATCATTATTCTTAGTTATTTTTAAATACTTGGCAAGTTCATCGCCAGTCAGCTGTTTGTGGGTTATGACAGTAAAATTATGATAAAATTGCATATTTTCACTTACAATATAATTACTATAGCCTAAATTTTACTTTGAATATAAAAGTATTGCAAGTCTACAAAAATTAGAATTTCAATTTTAATTACATAAGTGCTCGAGCCGTAGCACTGCATGCAGCTCTCGAATATGATGCTGAAAATACGCCCATATCTTCGAGGAGAGTGGTTCAAACTGAAAATTCCGGCGACAATGCACGGTAGACACAACAGTTCTAGGTTACATGGAAGGGCATTCAATTACAAGATATCGAAAAAAAGTTACAGAGCTTTTAATACGAACGGAGCACTTAAGGGTGAATCTTCACCTTTTGGGCCCGTTTGGCTGTCGAGGTATGAAATACATACATATTTATAAATTTTTGCATGCTAATTAATATACAGTAATTTTTTGGTAAGTTGAGGTACCTAATATATATATATATATATATATATATATATATATATATATATATATATATATATATATATATATATATATATTGTTTAAAACTAATATGTTTTAAATGAGAGAAATTAGAAAATATCAACTCCTTGAGGTAGCAACCCGCTGCACATGGGAATAGAACGGTTAACCCGCCCTGACTCTATTTAAATAAGTCAATAAATAAATGGAAATAACTGTTTCTGTTACTTGGAAAAATTAGTTATATGTTTTTACGTGTTTAAGTTTAATTTTTGAATTGTTTGAAATAGCTGTAGTATCTTAAACTAATTATTAATATTAATATTATTGCATCTGGCTTCACGCGAGTGCGCGCGCACCCCCACGCCAAGTGCAGCTGCTACAGCACTGACCGACTGCGACCAACTCAGAGTGTTTCTGGCTTGCAAACGGTAAACACGTATCGCGTCGTCGTCCGTGAGAGTGGTTTTCCACCATTTTGCATAAACTTTCTGATTTTCATATGGTCAGTAAAGTAATTGGTTGTTTAATTATCGTACGCGTAGCTTGATTAGCCTAGCACGACTAATTCAAGGAGTATCGTTCGGTTTTCATTTAATTTGGTACTTTATAATCCGTGAATACTTTCCGGCGCCAATTTATGCAGCTAATAGACACATCTCAGGAATCAATTGTAAAATCGAACTGTACAATTTGATTTCTCACGGAACTCGTGTTGTTAGGGATTTGATTCATATTTCCTTGGGTGAAATTATTATTATTTCTTTGTAAACCTGTTTGAACACGTTCACGTTCGAGTGACGTCATCCACAGCACATCTGCTGTTATTGTCGACTAGGTACAGTCAAGGCAACAATTTTTGCATTCTAGTTGGTTGTTATTAAATTCATTGAGTGTTCTTAATATTGTTTAACTAAATTTGGTTGTTCATACAGTTATTAAATGATTTAGTTAATTTATACAAATATCGTATTTGTTTTATCTTTGGTTTATTATTGTTTGTCACTTATATTCAATACGCTATCACATCTTTCTCAGAATTGTATTTCAGTTGTTTGTTATTTTGTTGCAATTATATTTAGCACGTTTGTTAGTTCGTAAAACTAGCTGGTTTACATATAGTTTTGTTTTATTCATTGGATCAAAACATTTTGGTTCTTCTAGACCGGATTCGCTGGTTTAGGGTTTGAACATTTGGTCCTTCGAGCCACTAGGTCCTTATTACTTGGTCCTTCGCACCGGAGGGACGCAACATATATATATATATATATATATATATATATATATATATATATATATATATATATATATATATATATATATACAGGGTGTTTCCTTTAAAACAACCAGCGCTTTTTTGGGCAAACTAATGACTTTAGAAAAAAATGTTATATACAAGAAATGGTCAAGTATAAGGGCTTAGTTTATTAATAATAACAAACCGAAAATTCGACCAGTGGTTCTCAAACGGCAGAACAAAATTATATTTTTTTAAATGGTATTCTATATAATTTTCTAGCCCATTAGATAGAGATTTTTTTTCTGATTTCAACGATATAAATATGGTATAGGGTTGTATAACAATTATTTCGAGAAAAATGGTATAAAAATAATGTTAATATCACAATAGGCTATGCAATACACAGGTATTGCATAGGGTTGCCTAGTTACGCTAGTAGTAAACCCATTTTTACCTTCCGTCACCTTTAGGTAAGGAAGGTATTGTCTTTGGTCAAAAAATTCGGTGGTGAGTTTTTGATGAATAAGCCCGTTTTAGGGTCCCTAGAATACGATTTTACTATTTTTACGATGATGTCTGTATGTGTGTGTGTGTGTGTGTGTGTGTGTATGTATGTGTGTGTGTGTGTGTGTGTGTGTGTGTGTGTGTGTGTGTGTGTGTGTGTGTGTGTGTGTGTGTGTGTGTGTGTCTGTGTGTGACAAAATTTTCTAATGCGATAACTTTAATACTACAATTCCAAAAATTATAATTCTTTCGTATTCCTCTTCGTTACATCCATGTGAAGAGCTGATTAGATTTTGGTTATAATTGGTCAACCGGAAGTATCCTCATTTGAAGATTTTAACAGTTTTTCTTGAAAAACGATGTTAAATATCATTTTTTCACATTTAATGTTATTATAAATATTAAAGAATTATTTATTCTCTATGCGATTTGAATGCATTTTATACTTCATATTAAATGGACATAGAGTTAAAAAATTATAAAGAAATTAAATATCATATATATTAGTCAGCTTTGCTATAACTCTGGAAACAGCTGCTACATTAAGAAAATTCTGATTGAAAGGTGTCAGTGTCAAGTGCAGTTGACAGTATGTTTATGTTATAATTTTACTGGAAATATAGGATCTTTTGTTAGAAACTTTCTTTATGGAATTTGTATAAAATACATGCAACTGCCTTAAGGTAATGTAAATATAATCTTTTGCAAGGAGCTTTCTGTATGACATTTATACAAAATACATAGAACTGACGGAAGGTAATGTGCTGGCCACATCAGATTTTTTATTACATTATTTCTAGTTTTTTAATACCATTTTTCTCGAAATAATTGTGTTGAGGGTGTGTCGAGTTTTCTCAAAATTAAAATATTCACTGCTTTTAAAGGTTTTATTTTAAATACAACACACGAAATAACAAATCTTACTAAACTATACGAACGGATAAATATATTGATTGATGTTAGCTGTTTGAGTAGCTGTTACTAAACTAACTTAAAACTAGACAAGAGAGAATTTACAATAATGTCGCCTCCAATCAAAAATCAGAAAACAACCCCCACCAGAAGGGTGAGTGGAAGAGGAGGGATAGCACAGAACGACGAGATAGCTCAAGGTCAGCGTACAAATGCAGAAATGTGGAATTTTAAACAGATGTCTTCTGAACACCTGCAATCGAATATGAAAAATACCCAAACTGGACCTTCCAAGAATAAGTTTGAATAGGTGCAGCTGACACTTGGGAGCTTAAATGGTCTCGTCGCGAAAAGTAAAGTAACTGTACATAAAATATTGTCACACTGAAATTAAACATTTAATAAAATTGCTGAACGAACGAACATATCCCGCCCGCCTTGAAAGATTAGATTTCAACATGAAACACTTCAGACCAAAACACTAGCACTTCACTCTAGGGGCAGGGGAAAAAGTTTAACAGCGGGTCTTTTAAAAGTTCCTGCAGATGAGCGCACTGTAGCTGCCCTCACGATGCCGTCGTGTCCAGGATGGACCTTCTCGATGCGTCCCATATGCCACTGTAGAGGAGGGAAGTTGTCATCTCGAATGATGACCAGTTGACCGGGTTGAAGATCCAGGTTGTCCTTGGTTTGCCACTTATTGCGAACCTGCAGTTTAGATAAATACTCTTTCGACCACCGATACCAAAAATGTTGACGTAAGCGCTCAATGTGCTGCCAACGCGACAATCGATTAATGGAGGTTGTAGATAAATCTGGTTCAGCGTTAGAGGTAAGCAAGTCTCCAATCAGGAAATGAGCAGGAGTTAATGGAGCAAAATCGTTGGGGTCGTTAGAAAGAGGGATCAGAGGACGGGAATTTAGTACAGCTTCGATTTGTACCAGGAATGTGTAAGTTTCTTCATAGGTTAAACAGGCATTTCCTATAACGCGACGAATGTGATATTTTGTTGATTTAACCGCGGCTCCCCAAATACCGCCGAAATGTGGAGCCTTCGGTGGTATAAAATGCCAGTTGATGCTGTCCGAAATCATTGCTGTGATTATTTCATTTTTTGATGAATCTTCAATAAACATGTCTCGAAGCTTACGAAGTTCATGACTGGCCCCAACAAAATTCGTCCCGTTGTCAGAGAATATATCCTGCGGTTTGCCTCTACGCGCCATAAATCGTTTCATAGCACCCAAAAATGCTTCCGTTGTTAAGTAAGTGACAAGCTCGATGTGGATAGCCTTTGTGGCTAAACATATAAATATTGCGCCGTAGGTTTTATGTGTCTTATAATTTCGTTTTCTGTTTTCGCGAACATTTATTGGTCCAAAATAATCTACACCGCATTGTGCGAATGGATGCGATGGTGTTACTCTTTGTTGTGGTAATGCACCCATTATAGGTTGTGTCCCTCGTGGTTTGACCTTAAAGCATGTTATACATTTTCGTGTTACTTGCCGAACTAAGTCGCGGCCTCCTATTATCCAATATTTCTGTCTTATGATCGTAAGAGTTGCTTGTGGGCCGGCATGTAGGTTGTGTGTGTGCTCATATTCCACCAATAATCTCGTAAATATATGAGTTTTGGGCAAAACGATTGGATGCTTCTGTGCAGTAGGAATGGATGCATTATGTAATCGCCCACCAACCCGTATGATTCCATTGTCATCCAAGAACGAGTTAAGTGACAGTAATTTGCTGTTTTTATTAACGCTCTTGTTTTGCTTTAAATTGTGTAGTTCATCTGCGAATGAAGATGCCTGAATTATTTTTAATAAAGCATTTGTAGCAGAGCAAATCTCGGATATTGATAAGGGACCTTTGGTTCTCTCAGAAGGGTTTTTTAATTTTGTATTGTTAATAAAGCGTAAACAATATGCTGCGACATGAGTTAGTTTGGAAAATTGCGAAAATTTGAATATCTCCTCGCTGCTATTTGAAGCGTGTGTAATGATTAATGCGTTTGTACGTTGTTCCGGCATCTCATGCTCATATTTCAATGAATTTGATTGACTTACATTTTCTGAGTAATCGCTAAGCAACCATGGCGCCCCATGCCACCATAAGTTGGAATTTAATAAAGTTGCTAACTTACTACCCCTTGAAATCAAATCTGCTGGATTGTCGTGAGTTTTCACATGGTGCCAGTCGTTTGGGTTTGAAAGATCTTGAATCTCTCCGACGCGGTTCGCAACAAAGGTTTTCCAATTGCGTGCTGTTGATTTGATCCATGCGAGTGCTATTGTAGAGTCAGTCCAAAAGAGAATGCGGTCAATTTTCCGACCTAATGCATATGCTACCTTCTTCATGAGTCTTGCGAGTACAAGTGCACCACAAAGCTCCAACCTAGGAAGTGATATGTTTTTTAATGGAGCTACTCTGGACTTGGAGCATAATAGAGTGCTGGAATGCTGATTCTGGCTATTTGTAACACGGACATAGATACAAGCACCGTAAGCACGCTCGCTGGCATCGGCGAAACCATGTAGTTCTATATGAATATCGTCTTCTATCGGAACCACGCAGCGCGGAATATGAAGAGCACTTAAATCGCTTAATTGTTTCTCGAAATTAATCCATTGAGTGTGTATTGCGACTGGTACGGATTCATCCCAGGTGATTTGACTTTGCCATAATTGTTGTATTATTATCTTTGCCGTGGTGATGATAGGTCCGATTAATCCAAGGGGATCAAAAATTTGTGAAATGTTTGACAAAATTTTTCTCTTGGTGATTTTGGTATTCGTGTGATATTCCGGTTGCGAGAACAAAAAAATGTCATCGTGAGCGTTCCACTGGAGCCCAAGAGTGCTGACAGTTTGGTTTTTATCCAAATTAATTGTGCTTAATTCAGAATTATTCATGATTTCTTGAACATTAGAAAACCATTTTCGCAAAATGAATCCTCCCTTGGCAAGCATTTGACAAAGTTCTTGTTGAATGTGAACTACTTCTTCCTTTGAATCAGCACCGGTTAACAAATCATCCATATAGAAGTCGCGAAGCGCTATTTCCGAACCCACGGAATAATTGTTTTGCTCAATTTCAGCTAAACGACGGAGAGCACGAATAGCTAGGTAAGCAGCTGATGCTGTGCCGTATGTGACCGTTGCGAGCTCGTAGGTTTGTATTTCGTCAGTTGGGTTGTCTCGCCACAAAATGCGTTGGAGATGTCTTTGCGAAGGATCGATGAGGACTTGTCGGTACATCTTGGCGATGTCTGCGGTGATGGCGTATTTATGCATTCGAAAACGTAGAATAATGGAAACTAAATCTTGCTGTAATACAGGGCCTACCATTTGAATATCATTGACAGAAATGCCTGATGAAGATTTAGCGGAGCCGTCAAAGACCACCCGGAGTTTAGTGGTTAAACTTGATTGCTTTATGACCGCATGGTGTGGTAGGTAAAAGGCTGGTGAAGTGTTGCATTGAATGTTTTCTGGAGAAACAAGAATCATGTGCCCGAGTTCGACATATTCATGTATAAAAGTTTTATAAGAATCTTTCATATCTTGATTTCTATGAAATTTGCGTTCAAGTGCAAATAAACGTTTTTCAGCTTGAGCTCTTGATTCACCTAAAGATGAGATACTGTTTCCCTTGAAGGGAATTTTAACGATGAAACGACCGCCTTCATTTCTGTGATGTGTGCTTAGAAAATGTTCTTCACAGGAAATTTCTTCTGATGAAAGGTAATTTTTGTCAGAGCATTCTTCTATGTTCCAAAATTGCGTTAATTTTTCATTTAGCAAAGAATCAACAGAAAGATTGCACGTACTACTTGGCGGACTCAAATTTGACGTTGTATGCCCTGAAACAATCCAACCTAGCTGGGTTTTTTGAAGCAATGGTTGTTGTTTTCCTTGGTTTGTTTGCCCAACGCAGGGAAGATCCCAAAATAGTTCGACGCCGATTAGGAGGTCAATTGAGTTTGAAATATAAAAGTTCGGATCAGCTAATTTGATATTCTTCGGTATGTTAATTTCATTAGCATTAATTGATTTTACTGGGAGTTGCTCTGTTATACGATCGAGGATTAAACAATCAGCTCGCCTTTTATAAGAATTGTAGCAAGATTTAATAATCACAGTGGTTTTTGAACATACATTTGACTGTGTTTGATTTATGCCTGACAACGGAATATTTACCGGCGTAGTTGGTAAATTCAGGCGTTTAGCGAACGACTTTGTTATAAAACATGATTGAGATCCAGAGTCGAGTAGCGCGCGACAGTGATGATTGTTGCCAGCAGCGTCAGAAATGTTTACAATAGCCGTAGAAAGTAAAACTTGTGGCGCCCTTAAAGAAGCGTGAAAGGAAGGAGTAGGTGTTGCCTCTTGTGAGCAATTCGATTGTAATGCAGGATTCCCGCTCGTAACAGGTGGATCTTCTTGTGGGCGATTTAAATGAAGTAGCGTGTTATGCTTTTCTTGGCATTTACGACAGGAACCGGAAGAGCAAAATTTTACACTATGTCCCTTTCTTAAGCAATTCATGCATAAATTTCTAGATTGTGCTTCTTTTATGCGATCTTCTATTGTAAGGCCTTTGAATTTCATGCAGTTATAGATGGAGTGATCCTTATTGCAGAATGTACAAAACATTTTGTTTGCCGCGCCATGGTTGCTTAGTAAACATGTCTGCCGTTTCTGATTATTTGAATTTGTAACTTTGTTTGCAGGGATGGCAGGTTGATTTTTCCGAGAAATTACTTCTAGAATTTCACATTTTTTCGTTAAAAAGGTGGTTAGCTCTTTTAAGGTTGGTATTTTGTCTTTGCTTAAAGAAGACTCCCATTCCTTAATTGTTGTTGAATCTAATTTATTTGAAATTGTGTAAATAATGAGGTCATCCCAACTGTCAGTTGGCCGCTCTAATGATTTTAAAATACGAATATGTTTTGTGACACCATCTAGTATTTGACGTAATATAGCATCGTTTTCTTTGATCAGTACCGGTAAATCAAAAATAGACCGAATATGCTTATTTATGATAAGTCTTTTGTTGTCGTAACGCTCCTTGAGCATTTCCCACGCGCAATCGTAACTTTTGTCTGTTATTTCCAATGAGGAAAGAATTTCAGCCGCTTCGCCACTAAGTACTGATTTTAAGTATTGCAGTTTTTGAATCTTGGATAAAGTTTTATTTGAATTGATTAAAGACTCAAAAGAATTGTAAAAGTCGTACCATTCTTGATAATTTCCCGTGAATTTTGGTAGGTTAACTTCTGGCAAACGTAGAGAGTTACGAAATGATTGCGAGTCTGAATTCGTGGAGTTTTGTTTAATTATCTTCTCGGCTTTACTGTTTAACTGGTAATATAGATTTTCGAATTTCTCTCTTTCTTTTGTTGCTTTATCAGAACCTTCGTCTTCTTCCAGTATTTCTATTTGATCTTGAATATCATTATATTGTGAGAGAAGTGGCTTGAAATTAGATCTTCGTTCTTGCAATTCTAAAATATCTACGTTATCGTCTTGGAGTGCATCGATGTAGGATTTAAATCGCGTGAGTGCCCGTTTGATAGTGCCTCGTTTGGCTTTAAGTTGTTTGTTTTCATCCGCCATAGCCGTAGTAAGGGAATAATAAGAAAGGTAGACAAAAATAAGAGAAAGGATGATTGGAGACTAACCTGGTGGTAGACTCGCCGAAGAAGTGAACTGCGTCTGGTGAATTGTGGACCGCTGCTGCACAGGCTCTCCTAGTTGGCACTTTGGACCGCTGCTGCACAGGCTCTCCTAGTTGACACTTTTTATCGCTGCTTCACATCCGGCTCGAAGGACCATGTTGAGGGTGTGTCGAGTTTTCTCAAAATTAAAATATTCACTGCTTTTAAAGGTTTTATTTTAAATACAACACACGAAATAACAAATCTTACTAAACTATACGAACGGATAAATATATTGATTGATGTTAGCTGTTTGAGTAGCTGTTACTAAACTAACTTAAAACTAGACAAGAGAGAATTTACAATAATGTCGCCTCCAATCAAAAATCAGAAAACAACCCCCACCAGAAGGGTGAGTGGAAGAGGAGGGATAGCACAGAACGACGAGATAGCTCAAGGTCAGCGTACAAATGCAGAAATGTGGAATTTTAAACAGATGTCTTCTGAACACCTGCAATCGAATATGAAAAATACCCAAACTGGACCTTCCAAGAATAAGTTTGAATAGGTGCAGCTGACACTTGGGAGCTTAAATGGTCTCGTCGCGAAAAGTAAAGTAACTGTACATAAAATATTGTCACACTGAAATTAAACATTTAATAAAATTGCTGAACGAACGAACAAATTGTTATACAACCCTATGCTATATTTATATCGTTGAAATCAGAAAATAATATTCTACTTAAAGGGCTAAAAAATTATATAGGTGCCATTTAAAAAAAATATAATTTTGTTCTATCGTTTGAGAACTACTGGTTAAATATTCGGTTTATTACTATTGATACATTATCCCCTTATTCTTGATCAATTTTGGTAAAAAACATTTTTCTCTAAAGTTGTTAGTTCGCCCAAAAAAGCGCTGGTTGTTTTAAAGGAAACACCCTGTATATATATATATATATATATATATATATATATATATATATATATATATATATATATCATTTTAAAATAACTGGTAATTGAAACAATTTCAAATTAATAAAATACAATTATTTTATTTTAAAATATAATTCGTACATTTTTTATAACATATTTGATTGAAACTAAATTCTCTTCCTCTTTGACATATTTGCATTCAGCGCACAGCTTTCAAATCTATATAATTTTATAGTTTTAATTACGTTTTTTATGAAGTCAATCAGCCCAATTTATTTTAACAACTATTGCGAATAAAATTCGATTACCAAAATTTTACCAATCACAGTTTTTTATTGTTCCTCATTGGTCAATCTGCACCACATACGGCTTGCATTTAAACAAATTTCGTTTGATGTAAACAACACAGAATTGAGAATAATACTGTTAGCGTTAATTTTAATTAGCAGCTTTAATTAATTTAAACATGAAATACGAGTTTTGGGAAAAATCTCGTAACATACGGGAGTATAAATGTAATTATTATTTATGAACCTAGCGGATAGTTGTAATTTACACCTTTGCACCAATTACTTGGTGATTTTAAATTCGCGACAAGTGTCTGTATATTACAGAACAAGTGGGATTTGTAATGTACCAAAGGTGCACTTCAATGTATTTTGAATCAACAAAAATTGTTTTGTTGTTTGTTTTGTCCAAAGACATATTGACACACTGAAATGAAATATGGCTACTTTTTATTTGTATATATTTGACAAATAAATTTATCACATATGTAAAAACAAGTTCGTTTAATTCGTGTCTTTTTTTATTCTATTTAAAAACTTTTATAACAAAACCAGGGATTTGTTAACTACTGCATAGAGTATGTTAATCATCGAATCGCATGTACCCGGCCAAATTGACAGAGATAGTGATACATAATTCCGATTTATTGTCTTTGTTTCCGTTACTTGTCGTACATTTGACTGATAGGTTTGACAGATTCTAGGTTATTTTTGTTATACTCACCGACATTTAATTATTTTAATTAATTAATTTTCAAATTTATAATATTATTATTATTGTTATTATTATTATTTATATTATTATTATTATTATTATTATTATTATTATTATTATTATTATTATTATTATTATTATTATTATTATTATTATTATTATTATTATTATTATTATTATTATTATTATTATTATTATTACTATTATTATATTCTAATTTAGCATAGTACTTGTAGTTTCGCGATTAAATATATTTAAATGCTATATTTTTAAGTGAATTTGACAGATGAGAATTTGATAGTGATGTGAATAACAAATTCACTTGTATATATATATATATATATATATATATATATATATATATATATATATATATATATATATATATATATATATATCAGACACTAATATTTTCAAAACTATATGGTTCCATAAATTTAATATCTGAAAAAGAGCCATATGAGCAAACAGATCACGAGTATAAAAATATATAATTTTATTCCAAAGTGAAAGAAAAAATAGTAAGGGTGTTGCAGATATTTTCGGTTGTTTCTTCAAAGAAAATATTGATCGTTTACTTTATTTTAATAAATAGAATTCGTTTTGATATTAACACTGCGGGGTCTCGTGGGTGGGTGTTTGAGTGTCTGGTCGCGAATCTGGGGAACCGGGTCCGATTCCGACCGACGCAAAATATTTCGAATTTTAAATGGCACAAAATTGACCCCTGTGGTGCATTCTCCACGCCAGCAATGAGTGCCCGTGAGATGATGCGTAGTAAACTCTCGCACGGTACAAATATGTCATCATTATTACCGATATGTACGTATACAAAGCAGATTGGCACACCCAGCAATGGGTAATATGCCGTGATGAGAATTTTTTTTTTTAGAATTCGTTTTCTATTGTATTGATGTAATGTTTTTTTTTTTCTTACATTACCTATCTAAAGGCCCGTCCATATGCTAAATAACACGTTAGTTTTATAACATATTATAGATATTTCAACAAATAGCAAAATATTGAGTTTATAGCAATGTTATATGTTATCGCTTTAGGAGCGATAAAAATCAAAAAATGTTCTAAAACAGACCTATTATAACACATTCACACTTAAAAACTTGATCAAAAACAATGTTTAACAACAGTTTAATAAAGAAAAGGGGGTTTTGACCCACAAAACCCCCTTTTCTTTAAATAAGTCTATAAGTAGAATATAGATACTTTTGACCATTTTATTTCTTTGCATACACATAGGTATAACCAAAGAAACTGTACAACCACATACATGAATAATTCAAATGAACTTTATTAAACTGTTGTTAAACATTGTTTTTGAGCGAGTTTTTAAGTGTGAATGTGTTATAATAGGTCTTTTTTAGAACATTTTTTGAAACTTCGTTTTATAACATAAATTACTACATGTTATACAGTGTGAATGGGCCTTAAGGAGAGCTATATTTGTTATTAGTTGTATTTTTGTTTTTTAACTTATATTATATTAAATAAAGTAATATGTTGTTCATCAGACGTAAGAATTATTATTTTGTGAATCCATTGAAGTAAAAAAAAAATGATTAATAATTAAGGATGTAGGAGGATGTAGTGGGATTTCCAATGATTTACTAGGATTTAGAGGAATATATAAGTATTTATAGGATGTATATGGATTTTAATGAGGATGTACAAGGATTTCTGTGAGTATTTAGGATTTATCCTGTAGAAAGGATTTATGGTGTACACATTTTTGCCTGGTGTTTACTCCTCGTCGGAATCTATTATCCGAGATTTTCTATGCCTTTCTTGATTTCTTTAGTTCAGATGATATAGAGTATCAGACTCATATATATGCCCAGTTGTACTAGTAACACTATATAAACTTAAAATTTAAGTGTCGATTGTGAAACTGGGTATTAATTCAAAGGGTCTGGTTTAAAATTGCTGGTAAGATTAATTTAGAATTTAAATTCTTGAAGGAACGTCGAACTATCATTCACAAAATAAAAATATCGTTTTTGCATTTATTTTAAAGTTTGGTATTTTTTAGTTTTGTCAAATTAACAATATCAAACAATGTAGATATGTAAGTAAAACCTCGAGAACTTAAGTGCTATAGATAGTTTAAACCTTTAAATGATAGATTTAGTACGGAACGGAATGCTGACATTGGTTGTTCTTGTATAAAACCACAGATATTTTATTTCACATTTATTCGGCGCCTGTTTTATTTTTCACTCTTTTAAATTATTACAAGTTCTTTTTTATTCAGTAGAAATAAAAGGCAATTATTGTAGTCATTGTTTGTAAAAAATAATACAGTAGCAGAAAACAGCAAGCTACTATAGTTAATAATTAAAATACTTGTTTCATTTCCATTTTCATCATAATACAAAACACACAACAAAAAGACCTATTCCACTTTCCACTTGTTCATAAACTAGCTAATCTTTTATGGTAAATATACTTAAAATTTAATTTAACAACCTGGTGTCTGTTTAGAAAAGTTATTCAAAATATGAGTGTGGTTAATGCGGTGTTTACCTCATCTCATCGTCCATTCTGTGTGGATTAGGTTGGAAACATGAAATAGTTGGCCGTCTCGCGGGAAAATCGGGATTACTTGCAGTAAAACGCAACAGATTAGCATTTAGAATGATCTGCACTACCCACCAGAAAGAACGACAGTCATAGTCTTCATTTTCATTTTCTACATTATTTTAAATGGTGGGATGGAGTGAATGGAAAACATCGTTTTAATTACAAAAAGATGAAGAGAGATGAAGTTTATCTACTGCTTCATTGAAATAGTGTTTGAATAAGAAATAATGTACGTGCATGTGATAGTCCATATAAAAATAACATCTTTCGAATGCATAAATGGACAAGTCATAAAAACAGAATGAGGTCCTCCCACATTTTCTATTTTCGTTTTTATAAAACTTCATCTAGATGTGTACTTATGAAATTGACGTTACACAACACACATCCTCTCGTTCAGTACTGCATGTTTTTAGAAGAAGACCACAAGCTCAAATAAAGATAGTTTCGTATTGTATTACCATGCCCTCCGTTCTCTTCTCAACATATTGTCCTAATCCGATTTGACATTTGCTATTTTATTTTACCGTGGTGTTTGACGTATGTACGAGGTCTGTTAGAAAAGTATCCGACCTTTGGCCTGGGAAAAAAACTGGCATACCTGGAGCGTTGGAAACCTAATCACTTTCAAAGTAGTTTCCTTGGGACTCCACACACTTCTCCCAGCGGTGTCGCCATTGTTGGAAGCATTCCGAGAAAGCCTCTTTCGGAATGGAGTTTAGCTCAGCTGCCGTTGCAGCCATAATGTCCTATTTTGCCTGAAACCGCGTTCCTTTCAATGGCCTCTTGAGTTTGGGGAACAGCCAGAAGTCGCAGGGGGGTATATCAGGAGAGTAAGGAGCCTGTTGAACCACAGGAGTCTTGTTCTTCGCCAAAAAAGTCTGAATCAAGTGCGAAGAATGTGCTGGAGCATTATCGTGATGGAGGCGCCAATCTCTGTAGTACTCTTTGGTGCGTACTCGTGGTGTACCACACCGCGGGAGTCAAAGAAAGTAGTCAGTATCACTTTGACGTTGCTGCGCACTTGACGGGCCTTCTTTGGTCTTGGTGACGTGGAATGCTTCCACTGTGACGACAAAATCTTCCGAATGGTTTCCATCTGTCTGTCGCCCAGCTTCAGGCAAAATTTGATACAATAGCGCTGCTTCACCGTCATTTTCTTTGCAATGAAAAACCGACGAGAGCACTGCACACTACCTCACTCTAATGCTGCTTGCCAGCAACAGACGCTATCGACAGGCGGAAAAAATTCACGCATTTGCACGAAGGTTCAAGATCGGTTCATGCAAGTGTGCTTGATTCAAATCCATCAGGTTTTCGCAAAAAAATAAAGTCGGATACTTTTCTAACAGACCTCGTATGAGTGATCAGTTTTGTTATAACAATGATTTGTTAGCTGATGATAAATTTAAAACACAATTATCCATCTCATTTAAATACTGTTTTAAATTCTATCTAAGAGGTCATGATAGTACTTTACTATCTCTCTTCGAGATTGTCATATTTATCTAACTTCAGAACTCTATAAGTGATAACCAAAGACTTGATAACTCTGTTAGACCCCGCATGGCGTACACTGCAGATAGTTTGTTGTGAAGCAGATACTACCTTTGGTGCAGCGATGGTGGGGAACGGAGGGAAAACTTCAGTTGGTAATGCGTGATGCCTAGTTTTCATATTTACATTATATTTATTTACGTTTTGTCAAGTGATTATTGACCAGTAAGGTTAGTGGAGTTTATTTTGAATGTGCATTTCATGAATTTCATGAATTATCATGGTTCATCGCTGTGTAGTGCTAAGAGTTTTCGACTTCAAGGAAAATACATTTAACATTTCTTGTGTAAGTTTTTCACAAGAAATATTGACAGCAGATCAGAAACCATAATGATATTAGAGATTTTCAGTCAATCAGGGCAAAAAAAATCAATAGGTATAAGGTATAAGCTATTTAAAGGGAAAATTGTGCTCCATTCAAGTTCTCCAGATTAGGGCGCGTGACTTTGTTAGCTTTGACAAGCAGATATGTACATAGATGTCAAATGTCATAATTTTTCAGTCCAAATTTCATGATTTTCCAATTCCAAGTGGTTTATTTTCCTCGGCAAGAAAATTTTACACTGACAAATAAAAAATAAATCTTGTAATTTTGAATGAAAAATTATCATATTTGTACATAATTACTAGCTGTCATTCTGGATTCTGACACGGGTCCCCATATCTGCTTGTCAAGGCCAACAAACTCATTTAACTGCTCGCGCTGTATTTGTTCAAAACATTTTACATCTTGTTTCGTTGCAAATCGCCTGAGAAAAGATACAGTTCCAATCATATTTAATTTTCCTGAAGTGAAATCTATTCAGGAATCTAGTAATAAATAATAACATATTTTTTCTTTTCCTTTTGAAATTAAAATTATGGTAACTGTCACTTTTGTTTACATGCGTAGTTTACGCAACCCGCACTACAAGCTGGGGTCCATGCCCCTTGCCCCACTGCTTCAAGTTTCTGCTTCACAACAAACGGAGTTGTTAAAAGTCTTTGGTGGCAACAATAAAATTCTAAAATTGTAAGTCGGCATTGAAAGCGATCTGTTGTTCTAGAATGTCTAGATTGTTATTTTTTAAGATGCAATGTTTTTAAAAATATCCTATGATGTAAATGTTAAGTTAATTTTTCTCTCAAACAGTGGAATTCACTAATCATATTGGTCTCGCACAAATTGAATCTTTTAAACACTTATAAAAATATGTAAATATGGTTAAAATAACTATCTCAATATTTTGAAATACGCATAGATAATAAGCAGTTTAATAAAATAATTAATAAAAACCCAAATTTTGACTGCCACTGGCAACTTATATCATTGTCATTCATTGAACATAATATCTTTGATTGTCATACAAACCCACGTAGTTTCTATCTGACGTGGCATAATATAGGGCTTGTACTAGGGCGCAGTTGAAATTGGTGCTTGTTGCCATGGGGTCACCGAGGTTGTACTACATTTGAAAAGAATGAGTTGGTCCAGATGGTGGAAGGCACCGTTAAAGATTGTCTAGTACTGTTTTATTTTCCCCTGTCTGGATTGCCGGCAGATAATACTGAACCTGATGCGTCGCTATCACTAGCCATTGTGACCAGGAGTTTATTTTTGCAACAATACCATTTTAAGAAACATAACAAACATTTTTTAAATAAATCTCAAAGATATTGGATCTATAATACATTTTTTAAAAGTATCTTTTACAAAAATGCTGTCAGATTTGAATTAAATTATTGAAGATTTGTTTTGCATTTGTCTCAAAAATTTTGTAAATTAAAGATATTAAAAGTTTTATATATCGAATTCAGAATAAAATTATCTTCCGCATAAGAAAATAAAAAAATCTGATATGGCCAGCACATAACCTCTCGCCAGATATTTTACCTGGTTGTACGCATAAAACAAAAAATAATTACAAATACGTATATTCATGTCTCACTACAAAATAATTCTCACATATATTTGCAAAATCTATAGGATATTTTAATATAAATTATGTACAATACATACACTTTCTTTATATTCAATATCCTGAAATTTTCGTTTTCTACTTTCCTTTCTTTTTCATATTTAAATACAAGATTTTTATTTTGTTGTAGAGCCTTCTCTTTTAAAGATAGTGAAGTAGCATATTGCAGAGGCGTGTCAGGGGAGTATTGAAATTTTCAGTGAATTTCAATAAAATATGTTAATTAAATACAAAATACAAAAAGAACAATATTTATACATACGGTTCCGTCCAAAAATAAGGATATATCTGATTATTATTGTGCGAAAATCAACAATGTTATATAAAACCGAAATAAAATAGGGAATTTATAATATGCAAATTCTATCAAAATAGCTTAACAATGGTTGATTTGGTTTAAATACATGTCTTTTTATTTCATCATATAAAAATTGCACAAAGCTCATAGAAAGCAAAGGTAAAAAGTGGCAAAAATAAAATAAAATTATCGATAATAGAAATCGATATCTTTGATGTCAAAATCATGCAGAAGTAAAAGATTTTGCCTTTAGAGAGAAAATGTGACAAAAATAAACTGTAGAAAGTTTATACTCTTCGCTGTATTCTTGGTATTCCATTTAAAAAAACGTCGTAGAACTCACAACTCTTGGAATATTTGTGAAAATTACTTATTTCTTTAATTCACTGAATCGTTAAACATAATAGTCAAATTTGTAACAAGCTTCTAATTTTTAAATATTTGAAATTTTGTGATATTTCTACTCTTTAAAAAATAGTTTATACACCTCAGAAGAGCATATTACTATTCCTCCAGTTGCTTGTATCCCTGGAGCTTCAAATTGAACTTAAAGAAAAAAATCTGATGTGGCCAACCTCTCGCCAGATATTTTACCTGGTTGTACGCATAAAACGAAAAATAATTACAAATACATATATTCATGTCTCACTACAAAATAATTCTCACATATTTGCAAAATCTATAGGATATTTTAATATAAATTATGTACAATACATATATTTTCTTTATTTTCAATATCCTGAAATTTTCTTTTTCCTTTTCTTTTTCATTATATTCGTCATTTTTTCGCAAATTATTTTTATATTCTTTTTTACGTATATTCTTTTGCGTTGTTGACTTTTTTTTATTTTCACAATCTTCATAATAATGTACAAATATTTTTGACAGTGTCATACAAATATTTTTGACATTGACATTTATGAGTCAATTACAAACATTTAAATTTCTTGCTTTGAAGTAGTTTGATCTGAATTTTTTTACATCAAATTATTTTATATGCATTTCTTTATCTCTAAATCTATAGAAGATATAATAATGAATTTATATTTATCGAATAAAGAATTTAACGTTCTTTAATATAATTATTTACATAAATTTTCGATAAATAATATTTAGATTATTTTTTTCTTGTAACTACTTCTTCCGGTTGTCCAATTGTTACCAAAACTTAATCAACTCTTCCCGTTATTGTTAGACACACACACACACACACACACACACACACACACACACACACAGACACACACACACACACACACACACACACACACACACACACACATACATACATACATACACACACATACACACACGGATTCTAGGGACGTTAAAACGTGCTTATTCACTAAAATCTGGATATGCGATTTTTAGCATGAATTCAATACCTCTCTTAGCGAGAGGTAAAAATGTATGTTTTCTTTTAAAATATGAAAGTTGCATCTCATATTTTGAGAACCAGTTGAATATTTTAGTAATAGCAGTTCTTTGCTAATTTGTCTAAATTCGTATCTCCAATAATTCTCAAGATAGGAATGGTGGCAAACTTAAATTTAACAGCATGTATGTTTTTTTTTTTTTTTTTGTAAATGTATATAAATAAAATAACATATTTCATCTCAGCATATTACCTATTGCTGAGTGTGCCAATCTGCTTTGTACATATGAATATCGGTAATGATGATATTCATACCGTGCAGGCGTTTACCAGGAGTCACCTCACGAGCACATATTGTTGACGTCTAGAGTGCACCACAGAGGTAACTTTTGTGCTATTTAAACGTCGAAATAATTTTGCCGTCTGTCGGGATCGAACTTGGGTCCCCAGATTTGCCACCAGACGCTCAAACACTCAGACACACGGTCACGAGATCCCGTTTTTATATGTAAATATTTATCTTAAATAAATGTGTTTTAGCCATTGTAAATAAACCATTATTATGTTTATGATTATATGCCATTTTTCACGTCAAATCACTTCTCCGACAAACTGTAATGTAAATATAAATTCGTGTATTAAACAACTTGCGGACTGATTTGTTATGCCTGTTATTTAGTTTTCTTTTTAAAAGAGTGTATTATGAAAAGAAATCTTGAAAAATACTGTAAGTGCCTATGAAGTAAACTCGGGTAAACATATTATCAACGGAAAATTATATTACACAAAATTCCGTAAAACAGATTGCGTCTAACAAAGAGCAAAAGAAAACTGTGATGAAATATTGTAGTAGGTACTTGAAAACATTTTAATATAAATATAAAAGGAATTTTAAGTTTTAATGCTGTATAAAATTAATAAAAATTCTAAAAATAATTTATTGAAGTCAACATATTAATGCAATGGAGATAAATTTCATTTACCCTTATTAAATTCCAATAATTCTGCTGTTACGAATTTTACGAGCCGTTACCAACCTCAATTTTTCCATCTAAAAATAAAATTTTATTTGAAACTTTCGAAGCATTTAAAAATATTTGCTCTTCGGTGATTTAACTTCGCCGTAATAATAATAAATGTCTAGGCCTCAAAACCTTTTAACCCTGACCAATATTTTTTCCGGATTTAATGATTTACTTCCAGGAAAGGCCAGAAGGTATCGATTCATCAAAATTTCAAGATTAATAAAAATCAAAAGGAAATATCTTCTTTCGTAACGCGTTAGTACTTTCCGAGTGCTTCGTTTTAGAAGGATCTAAATTAATTTATTACAAAATATTTAAGCTTGTCATTTCATTATTATCTTATATTGAAAATGTCATCGTCAAAAACAAGAAGTTAATTTTTACATTAATATCAAGTTGTAATTGAACAAAACATGGGAAAACAAAGATATGGGCAATAAATATAAAATAACTTTATAGAGCACAAAGAGAAACAAATTTGAAATTTGGTGCCATAAAAATTCTGTTACTTAACAGTTGACGTGGTGTCTGTCATATTGACCCCAGTAGTTTATCTAAATATTGCACAGTCCCTCCCAACAAATGATTATTGTTTACTTTAAATATGCTTTTATACAGTGTATTTAAATTGGGAAATGTAATAAATAATTTATATGTTGTCTAATAAAGATAGTGGTTAAGATTAAATGGGAAATGCACAAAGATATGTCACAAAATGTAGAAGTTTACTCTCGGGTTTACTTTACTTGAAATGATATTTTTTTGGGGTCTCGTGTCTGGTCGCGATTCTGGGGAACTGGGAATATTTCAAATTTTAAATAGCACAAAATTGACCCCTTTGGTGCACTCTCTACGCCAGCAATGAGTACCCGTGAGGTGACGCCTGGTAAACGCTAAAACGCTTGCATCAACCGAAATCTGTGTACAAAGCAGATCTGGACAAAGTACCGGAAAGTACTTGAAAGTACCAAGTACTTGAAAAAGTATTTGTAAATTTTGGGTGCAAGTACTTTTTCAGGTAATTGATATTTTTCTGATTATATGGACCTTAAAAGGTGATTATTGACAAAAATTTCAATATGCGATATTTATTGGGTCATTTAAAACAAGAGTACCTCGCTGGGACTGCCGTATCACCTAGGGATCGCATGACGTAAAATTGATGACATATGATCGCTAGGCGATACGAGAAGCTGTACCGAGATGTTAGCAGCACTATAGTTAGGTAATACAAACAATATATGTATATGCAGCATGCAGATTATAGAATTAATTAATTTATGCCAAAAAAATTGCAAATATATCTTTACTTTCATATTATCGCTGAAAATATATTTATTATTGAAATTCACATAATTATGTACAGACAAACAATTCTCATAATATTGTTACCTTTTAAATTATTCATCGAACTTCAAGTACATTTAAAGTAATTCAAGTAAATTAAAATACTTCAAGTACATTTAAAATATTTCAAGTACATTTCAAGTAGTTCAAGAATTTTTCCAATTATTAAGTACCAACTATATATGTGAATAGACTTACTTTACCAAGTACAAAGTACTATAAATAGAAAGTACTTGAAGTACAGTACTTGAAGTACTGAAAGTACTTACAAGCCTAATAAATTACTTTTCTTGCAAGTATTGCCCAGCTCTGATACAAAGCAGATTGGCACATCCAGCAATGGGTAATATGCCGTAATGATATATTTATTTATAATTTTTTTGGAAAGATTACATATGGGTTAATTATAAAAAAAATCACGCTGAAGTAAATTACTCTAAATAGAAACTACAGACACTAAAAGTATGTAAAAATAATTAATCATTCCATACAGTTTTTGCAAATATTTTCTTAGCAATCGTCACACATCGGGAATTTACACGAGTTACAAGTGTTTTTAGTTATCTTATCATTCTTTTAAGGAAAAAGTCTTTATCTTTAACTCTGCTACCCGTATGTGGCGGGATGATTTCGTCAATCACAGATTTCTTCATTATTCTTCGTATAGTGTCATATAATTCTATTGGTTGTTTTTGGTTTACATTTACTTATTCAATTCTTAAAGACATCAAAAATTTATAAAATCTGCTCGTTTTATATCTTTTTTGAAGCACTGGTCATAATTAAAATAGTAACGCCGTAGTGCCTATATGACCCCAATAAAATTTTGAATTAAAATAGAACTTAAAATCCAACTGATACATTTATAAACAAGTGAAACGAGTGAACAACATCTAACTTACTCGTAATAGTAGATAGAGCCACGGTACCGTAGCTTTAAAACTATGTATATATTTGGTCCTAAATTTAAGAATAGTTAGGGCTGGTTTATGATGAATTTAACCCCAGAACTACAACGTGACATCGCCCACCGTTGAAAATTTAAATTGATGTTTGTATACTTACGCTAATTTATTCCAAAGGTCAAAGTTTCTCAGTACCTTCGGTACTGTTAGTGATGATTGTTAGGCGAATTAAAATCATTGAAATTTTCGCCAATAAAAGTGGTGTTGTTTCAATTTTTTACGAGTTAATTGATGTTAATATTAAATTATTTTTTGTAATAATTACTACTTACAAATAAAACTATCATAAATGAATAACAAGGTTTTATTTTCTTGCAAATAAGTTTGAGAGTTTTAAAGTGGTGTCGCGTACGACGCCATGTTGAGGTTATTGTAATGTAGCGTTTTTATTTATTTGGGTGAAATGTAAAAATCAAAGATATATTACTAATTAAAATGGATGTTTATTAATACGATAAGTAAATATTAATAAATAATAAAAATGACTATTAGTATCGTCAAACAAATATTAAATAGTAATTTAAAACTAAGAATATAATTATTACTTAAACACTAGATTATTTACTTATTTAAACAATTAACAGGACTATATATTTTCACGCTATTTCTGGTACTGTTATTTAACTAAATGTTCATTTATTTCACATCGCGTTCCAATTTTAGACTGCCGGTCTGTTGCAGGTTCTTATAGACTGTTTACGCGATATTTATATCACCATATTTATGTCACTATTCCGTATGCCGCAATTTTTCAACACCAATGCCGAGTATCCACTGCCATTCGATATTACTCACCTTTATAGCTTTGATTCATAAATTCAATTACAAATGAACCGTACAAGAAGCGGAGTCAATGCTAATTCGGGCATAGAACACGTGAATGAGAAAATTATATGAATCACTATACTTTTTATCTGTATCTAGAGTCGATTGGTATCGGTCCCAGAGCAAGAAAATGCAAAATAATGACAAAATCTGTTTTGCATCCAATAGAACTAGTTTCCTCTATTATTTCAGCCCCTAATTCACCCCAATTAAAACCACGGTTAATAATTCTTGCCGCCCCTGAAAAGTTAAGGATGTTATAATAAGCGTTGATGGGAGCCAACATCGAGAGAAGCGGAGTGATTGGTTACCATTGTAGCGGTTCTTTTATGACTAAATCTTACTTAAATGGTGGCATATATTTAATGATAAAGTGTAGATATTTTAGAGGTAAATTAAATTATTTTTTAATTTATCACATTTTCTGGTGACCGTAAATGAATATATATTATACCGCCGAGAAATCCATTATTTATTTTATCAATCAACAAGTACGGCGTTACTTCTTCTTAACAATATATATTATGTTCGCATTGAAATAATTTGTGACAAGAATGGAGTGTTTCGTCTCTTTATTATAGTTATACGACTGCAAATACACGAAAGACGCACGCGATTGGTGCGAACTTGTCTCTTGTAGTTAAACTGTTACCTAAATACGTAGTGCGCAAGTGCTATTTTTATAGAAAGACACTCGCAAGACACTTGTGCGAGAACGAGACGCGACCCAAAAAAAAATGTGCGAGAACGAGAGCGAGGTCGAGATTACAGATCCGAAAATGAGACGAAATCGATATTTTATAATTCTCGTCTCGTCTCGCCTCGCGTGCATCGCTAAACGTAACATTATATCTAATTTTAATACCATATTTTTCGAAATAATTGTTGTAAAAGCCTATATCATATTTATATCGTTGAAATCAGAAAATTTTATCTAATGGACTAAAAAATTATTTAGTAGATTACCATTTTAAAAAATATAATTTTGTTCTATTGTTTGAGTACCACTGGTTTGTTACATATTACTGATAAATTTGCATTTTATTCTTGATCACTTTTTCTATATATATTTCTCTAAAGGCATTAAGTTGTTTGTAAGATTTCAGAATAGTAAAACACCTGAAAGTAAGTCTGTACTGGCCGAGCAAGCATATTCCAAAGTTCGCCCACGGCTCGCTTTGGAACATAAGAGTAACTAGGGGGGTGGACCAGGGGGGCTCGGTCCTCTTCAGAATGGCCATGGCCCCCCATAGGAAAAAATACATATTAGTGTAATTATTTTATATTTTAATTAGTGATATAATTTTGGGAATGGTGTGATGTAAATTGATTAATCGACAGGAATTTAAGTGAGTAGTGAATAATTAGTAATTTTTCGATTTGAAAAATTCTGATTAAGTAATAATTACTCGACAAATTATGTTCTTTTTTAAACAACAAAACAAGCGTTTTGTACTTTACATCCTAACCACATTATTCTTAAATTCACTGTATTTAATCACTAGCTAAAGTAATCAGCGATGCCTGGGAGTTTTTACGTAGATAATTGCAAAACAATCCACATTATATGTGTACTTAAATATTCCGGAGAGTTCGAAAAGTTTCTTATATGTTCCAAAATATTCTGAAAAGTACATAAAACTTTAATAAGGTTTCTCATAAAGTTCCAGGGAGTTCTAGAATGTTTCAGAAAGTTCAGAATTTCGAGAGAATTCCTTTTCCATAAAATTCTTTAACGTTCTAGAATGTTTCTGAAAGTTCCAGAAAGTTCTGTCTGTTTGTGTCGTTATTAAACTGAGCTCAGCCGCCCTTTATATACTCATTTAAAATTGCCAAAAATTTATAGAATATTCTAGAATTTTCCGGAATATTCTAGAATTTAATGGGATTCAATATTTTTTTGGAATATTCTAGAACAGTGATTTTCAAAATATATTTTTAATGCGTACATACGACAAAATAAGACTTCCTATTTACTTTGCATTTCGAACTCAAAGGGCCTGGCCCCTCCTAGAAAATTTTTCTAGTTACGCCCATGCTTTGGAAGTTTGTAAGCTCAGAAAGACACATTCAGGTCATGTTGGGTACAAAAAAACTTTTCGTGGTCCTGAAGAGAAGAATACATAATAATCTATTGCTATGCCTTATTTTATTTTTAATTGGAAGGAAATAAAAAATAAATAAACAACTGATCGCCATGAAAATATTAATATAGGGATCAGAAAGTTACTATCCGATCCCTTATAGACATTTTTCTGAGCTAGCTCAATAAAGGAGGATTTTCTGGTCTAAAAAGTGATCAGAAACAGCACATCTCCTGGACGATTGGGGGAAAAAATAGTGCTTACCTCATCATTAAGGTTCCTTCTAATGACTCATTAACGTTATTATGAAACGACGAACCTGACTGCCTTCATAAGTAAATAACTATTTTAATTTTAGAAATGATGGATGTAATTACAAATTTCATGAAACATCCCTATTGCGAATATTATGCGATAAATCTGTAGCAAAAAAATCTGAAAATAATTATAATAATAAATTACTATGAAATAGTTCCCTTTTGCTAATTTGGCTAGAAGAAATTAGGATGTTGGCAAGCAGCTAAGCATCATACAATATTCAATTACCTCGCGTGTAAAAACTCGTCTGCATACAAAGTTTGTTTGTGTGGGGTAACAAATTAATAACAATAATTAATTCCCATAACAATCTTAATTACTAAAAACCCAAATAAACAAGCAAAATACCCGAACTAACTGTTGGTGCGGCGCGCCAGCGTCAATGTACTCGTATTTTAATTCACAGGACCATAAATTATCCTTTTTGCGCGCGCCCGTTCAAATTCATTACGTTCCCAGCGAGTTATTGTTTCCGCATTTAATGTGGTCCCATACAAAAATCACGGCACGGCACGGCATGGCAACACCGCACGGAAAAATCGTGGCGATGCTGGCGTCGCCTCGTTTAGGACGCTTCCGGTTCGATATTGTTCGAATGCATCGCACATAAAATTTAATTTGATTGCTGACGTTTCCATTGTTATATATTGATGCTTTTTCTACGCTGCATTGTTGCTTATAATGGAACTAACAATTACTGCCACGTTTTGTTTGTGCTGCAATGTACCGAAATATGGCGTTTTTACAGTTTTTAGTGATGTGATTGATAGCTCTTAGATCCTATCCGCGTGAATAATTTGCGTTCTGTAAAAGGGAGAGTTTACGATTCTAATTTTTCATTTTTGAAAAATTGGTGAAGGACTGATATTGATATTTGATCACGAACATCAATTTAGATACGAAAAGAATAATTTATTTTCCCATACAACATTTTTCTAAATCGCATAAAAGATGAACTTTACATTCAATTCTATTTAAGGCTGGATTGTAAATATTCGTTGAAACTGGGTTCACAGTTTAAATTGTAAAAATGCCATATACAGTATTTCAAAAATATGAGTACATCGATTGATTTGTAAAAATCAGGGTAACTTTTTCTAAACTAATATTTCCATGTTACATTTGAAAAGACAAGGGCAGGGGAAAAAGAATAAATGTCCGATTGCTAGCAAAATAAGTTTTATTCGTCCTACTAATAGATAAGATGTGGTTTTTAAATGGTACAATAATATTTTCAAACTTTGAAAAATGCACATTTTGTCACATTCAACATTTATCTCCGGGCTCTTCATTTGTTTTATATCCATAAATTGCTTGAAATTCCCGCTGAGTCTTCTTTTCTTGCATAGTAATGCTATAATAGCTATTTGTGTATTAAGAGCGCAAAATGGGACATTGTCGTTTGAGAGGTTGTTGCCGCGCGACGCAGGAGCGAGGCATACTCTCGAAATCGACAATGTCCATTTGCGCTCGAAACACACACAAGATTTTTTCTACAGTCTCCACAATGGGGTCCTCCACCATAACAAAAAATTATTTTTTATTTATTTTTACTTACCGGTATTTTCCATTCTTCTTGAGCTATTGCTTCAATCTAATCTAAGCATTTTATACTTTAGTTTTTGTAAATGAATGCCCTATTTTATTTTCACAGCAGTGCGGCATTTTGTTTGGTTATGTAACATACCGACAGAGCAGTTATATGCCAGATTGACTTGTTAAGTGGGTAATGTATAACTACAGTGTCATTAATTCCTGACTAAACGTTTCCATTATGAATGTAGCCAACTAACATTTCTCAACCTTGTAAAGTTATAAATTTGAGGAGCAAGCGTTTTTTCTACTTTGTCACCCTAGAGCGGCAAAGTGACATTTTGCGTTGACAAAAGAGATCGCAAATGGCTACTTTGTATATAGACTGTAGAAAAAGATATTTTCTAATATAAAACAAATTTACTTTAATTTGAAACAACAAGCAACAATCTAATAATAAAAATTTAGGTTTACACAAGTCTGCTCACTGAGAAGCACAAAAATGCATGATTTTACTGTTCTCTTTCTTGTAGGGCTGTCAAACGAAACGTCAAAAATATTGCAGTCATTAAAATACATGTATTCTCGGTGAAAATTTGCATCGTTAGACATTTTATCTTCTATAAAAGCTTTTGTAACTTATTTCGGCAAGATTTTTTAAAGTTATCTGAGATATTTCTCTCATTTTGCGTCTAATTTTTTTATGAACAAACGCCATGCATCTGAGTTGTTCTTACTAGGTGCAGATCCCCATTGCGCATATCTTCTATCTCTATCTCTTTAAATTGAAAAGGTCTACTGGCACTTACTCAACGCGCATTGCTTGAAATTACGCATTCTATATCTATTTTTAATTTTACCACGCTTTTAAATTGAGTGTACTCTATCATTAATACGTATTTTTTTATAAACTAAAAAAATATTATTTTTTGTTACTGAAGTAGGTACCTATACCTACCGTTCAAAGATAAAGTAGTAAAGCTAATGCTTTATAAAAATCAATGCAGGTACAGAAATTTTTTATCTCGTCATATTTAATAAAAATTACAAAATACAATAAAACTGAACTTTTTATTTTTTTCTACCAATATTTATCTATGCTGTCGAATTTCTAGGGTTTTTTTTGTGGTTATACGAGCCCAGTCGCACATGTATTGGACCAAAGAACCCTTGTGCAGAAAATCAATTTTCAGACCTAAAATTTATTTTATACAAATCATTTATAGACAAACAAACAGGTATATTAAACACACTGTAGTTCTAGCAATTAATTAACAACATTTAATATAACAATAATATATAATTATGTATCTCAGAAACGAATTTAAGTTGTGTTATATCTTGAAATTATACCAATAGAAAAATTATTTTTGTGCGTCACTGGATAAACACTATCACTGAGAAAAATGACTGGTTTTTGGCAAATAAATATTCATAATTAAGGGGTACTTCATTCATTCAATTATTGCAACTTTGGAACAAATACAATTTAATCTTTAATATAAAATTTATCATCATTTATTTCATTTAAATTTAAATTTAATTTTCTCAAATAAACTAATATATTTATGTTTAGCATTTAAAATTAAGATTTTTAATAAATAAATTTATAATTTTCTGAAATATTTATTTGTTTCTTACAAATATGTAATTGTTTAGAATTAAATTCATAATATATTTGTGTAAACTTTATCTTAATTACATTGAAAAATAGTTTTTATTGTATGAATCTATATTTATTTGTCACAAATAAATTTATTTGTGGCAAAATAATATTTCAATTGAGTGAACAATGTTCTATTTGTCAAATGACGATTTTAAGTGAAGTGTGACTTGTATGGACTTGTTCATTTGTTGTACGTTGCATCTTGTTTATGGTGGTGCTCATTTGTGACAGTGTTCATTTCTGGCGATTTGTTTTTCATTCATGTGCTAAAAAGTAGTGAATATGGGTGACGAAACAGTGAAAAATATACTACTTCAGTGGAGTTTTGGATATTTGCTTTGCATTCAGTGTATCTTTTATACCAAGGCACATACATCGGTATCTGTACAGATTGTGTATTTATACTTTTATAATTTTTTATTATATGTACATTAATATACTTAAGGACTAAATTTGTGTGTTAATAAGAATATGGTGTACGAATAAATTAAATGTACTAGTCTTTATTTAATTATTTTCGTTCAATTTTAATCTATTTAGAGTGAACAGGTTAATAGAGGTATATATTTAAATTTGGTTCAAATAAATTATTATATATCCAATAATAATGAAATAAATTTAGCGCAATTAAAATAATTTTTAACGTAAATAAATGCATAGTTCTCATGAAATAGAAGGTATAATTGATCTCAATATATATTTATTTGAGACAAATAAATGCTTCAAATAAATAATTACATTGCTTCAATTGTAGATATATTTGGATCTATTCAAGCTTAGGATTTATTTGTAGTAAATAAATTAACAGTTCACGTAATTATATCTTTTTCTCAGTGATATAATATTGTGACATTTTTATTTGAAACATTTTTCTCGATAACTGATAGGTTAGAAGTACCTAATGTGAAGAAGAATAAAAATACCAATAATCAGGTTTTGGTCATTATCTAGTGAGCCATGCATTTTTTTGAAAAAATAATTTAATTGCTAAAACTAAATTGAATTTAATACACTTATCTGCCCATCCGCAGACAACCTGTATATAATAAATTTTAATTCTGAAAAAATAACCTTTGGCACAAAACTCCTTGGTCCAATATATGTGTGACTGGGCTCGTATATTTATAACAATGTTCTATTTTGTTAAAAATAAATACTTCGAATATATTATTTATTTAGATGGTACCGTACTTTTACAATAAATGATACCGAAATACAATTGTACCTACATATAAAAAACATCCCATAACTTTCATCATTTCTTGATATCCACTTCCAATACATAAAACATTCTCATACATCCAATAAAGACTCGCGGTAAAACCTTGACCCATTGCAAATCCAGGTGTATCCTTTCGGTTATCCAGTTGCGCTATGTGCCCACCCCACCCACCATCGCCGCGCCGTGCGAATCCCGAATAAGAATCGGTAGATTGGATAAAACATTCTGGGATACTTAAACGACTTGATCGTAGCTTAGCAGGCCAGCGCCGGGCCCGGAGCTTGGATGCGGTGCTGGATCCCCAGGGTGCGATTACGCTGTAAAGAGGTCCCGAGGGGCCGCTCGCCGGACTGGACAGTGGCGCACGAGAGGGTTCAAAAATGGAGAGGGGAAAGCTTCCTTTGCTAGCTTAATTTTGATCTATCATGTTGGAAATTATTTCCTTATATACGCATACGAACGACTTGTAGTAGTTGTTCATGTTTTTACTAAAATAAAAATAAATGTGTAATAATAATTATTATTTCCGTAAAATGGGGTCACTTCGTAAACGTTTTACTATATTTTGTGTTATATTGAGTTAAGCTTTGTATTTTTAATGAAATAAAAAATACCACCGCTTAAATAACATGATAGGCAAATATTAATTCACATATATTTTTTAATTCGTAGATTTCGTATTAAAAAAATTATTATTGCTAGATCATACTCGAAACGGTGTCAATTTAACATCACAATTTTTTAACGCATGTTGAAAGTAGGACCTTTACTGATAATTTTAGCGTCTTAAAAAATATAGCTTTGTTTTGTAATTAGTTATTAACAATTAAAGTTACTGGGGTGTCCTTGATACAAGAGCAAGAAGTATAAATGCCGGTAAATAGGTATAATTAATGTATAAAAATAACATTTATGTGTAGATAACATCTGTCGTTACAGACATCACATGTAAATCAAGTACCTAAGTACTAAATAATATTATAATAACTATTTGGATTTTCATATAAGAAAACTCTAACTAGCGGCGAATATTAGAACTACAAACAGTGGTACACATTTGAAATTTACATGAAACTACAACTTATATGACAACAAAAACTCTGTTATGCATACTTGAATTGTAAATAAAAAACACTAATAAATTAGAAAATAATACGAAAATTAAAGAAACACAACTGACAGCAATGCTACGCTTACAAATGTCAACAAAAAGTGTACCATTGTTTAATGCGATCAACGCCATCTCTTGAGCCTTGAAAATCCCAATAAACCAAAATAATAGATAATAGAAAATAATACGCATTTTACTTTTCATACACACAACTGGTGCTTCAAATTTTTATAGTACTTGTTTACCCTTCTCAGTAACATTTGGCATGAGTAATATTTGAATATTTCGGTAATCATTTCTGCCTACTGAGTGCCTGTAGGTCCTTACTGTGATGAAATTTATACTGGAATGTTAAAAATATTACTAATAACGTTTTTAATTTACTTAACCTTAGTTAGCAATTCGTCATCTCAATAATAATATTTCGTCCATTACTTATATATTTTTTAATTACGATTGTTCTTTGTAGGTATTTATACAGGGTGTAAATGAAATAAGTACACTAAATTTAACCAGTAATATAACTCGTCGAGAGCAACAATATTTCTTAATAACTTTTTCTTGAAATCGCATATTTTTTATTCATTTTTACAACCCCGTAAATTGACGAGTCGTTCCACATATTTTTCTAATAACTTAAAGCAGTAGCAACAGTTATGAAAAATTTTGTTTTAGCAATAGACAGTCCTGTCAGTTGTGCAATTAGATTTTGACATTAGTAATAAACTTGTTTAAAAAGTAAGATTCTTTCAAAATGCTTAAGCCTACGAATAGCGAGTACACACATAATGTAATTACTTACCTACGGTTTATTTATTTATTCGTATCTGTTCTACATTTTACTTTGTTATTGACATAAAGACAAAGACATTCACAAAACAGTAAAAGATACACAATATAAAACTGAATCTAAAACAAAAAATAAATACGGCAAAAAATAGTTACAGTTACCGGGTAACTCACCTCGTTGTTATAACCGTGATCTCCGGAGAGTTGAATGAAGATTTTTCAACATTATAATTATAACGCTACTTTAAATTGAATTGTTAGCTACAGGTTAACAATTTAATAATGTAACAATAATGCAAATCGATTTTAATTTCACAACTCTTCTTGGTTATTACCACCTTTTAATCAAACTAACTATAATGATGTAAATTCGTTAAAATTTCTAAAAGTTTTTCTTCTATTGTTTCCAGGGATGTGAGAGAGTAAATTACCAGATAATTTATACATAAATAAATATATCATCACGGCATTGCTGGGTGTGCCAAACTGCTTTGTACGCAGATATCGGTATTGATGATGACATATTTGTACCGTGTATTTATGGAAATTAAACTTAAACTGCTAAATTTTGAATATCGCAAATTTTTTATAGTACTTGTTATAATTATATACTTTTGATTTGCATATTTTCTAAAGAATTGAAATTCTGTATCTGGTTTGAATACTTTGTCTAAATTGTTTTTAATTTTATAATTACTTACACAAAAAATATACATACCTATGTATATGTGAGGTAATATACAAAGAAATAATAGTATGGTTACTTTATATCCCAGAATGTTGGTAAAACAATGTACTATTTAGGTTTACATTAAAACAATAAAATATTTTAGAAAACGTGTATTTCTATGTATAACTAAAGAGCAACAAAATATCCATAATATTTATGAAAAATACCAATAATTTAGTCACATATTATTTTATCATATATTAACTAAATGAAATAAAATTAAAGTGAGTGGGCCGACTGATATGAGCCGGGGCTGGTATTACTTGAACAAGATGAAATTCATAGAGTTCTCGAATTCTATCTGAACTACATATGCTGAACGTTCCACGCTCGAAAATGATAATTTCGTGCAATTGAAAGATAAAGTACTCGTAGTAAAGTATGAATTAGAAATGTAGGTTAAATCTCTTTTATGTTAAAATTCTATTCATTGCTTTAAATTCTCATTTAATACATTAAAATTATGAATATAACTAAAGAAAGCAGTTATTTAAATAAACCTTTATCCATTTTATTCATTCCGAAATTAAAGTAAGATTACATTTTATCAAAAATTTCGCAAATATAAGAAAAATTATTTATACCTACCTACATATGCTGAAAAATATAGGTATTAAGTTCCCTTGTATATAATATAAATTTAAACATTCAAATTTTTCATGTACTACGCGTATCAATATTTTTTTCTCCATATAATTGTATCGTTACATTAATCTAAATTTTTTTTCTGATAGTGACGTTAATTTCGTTTCAATTATAAATATATTAAAATTAATATATATTTACGTTCCGTCCCAAGCAATCCTTGCCATAAGCCTTTAACATGGGAAAACAGTTTTTCTGTAAATAAATATAAAGTGTAGGGGAGACCGGTGTCAATTGTTTTTAATTTTTCACGAGTTAACGTTACATTTCGAAATTTTGAAATTACCTATATGAGAACCTACCCACCTTAGTAAATAATAATTTGAATTTAAAACTTTTGAAAATGTGACAAATATAAAAGTATAAGGATTTTTAGTCAGGCATTACAAATGTTACAATTGACACCTAACTGGTGTCAATAGTAACAGGGCTAGAGTCAATTGTAACAAATTTTAACATTGATATAAGATAAAATAACAGATAAAAGAAGAAATTATTGAAAAAATAAACATTTGTTTATTACCTCAGAAAATACAAAATTCAGATGACTCAATTAAAAGCAAACAAAATATATACTTATTCTGTTTGTGATATGGACCATTTTGACCAATGCCTTTAGTCGCTAACGAAATTGCAGTTTCGGTAAACATAAAATAGGTCTTTCTTCGTACAATTTAACTTCCCCGGTGTCCAGATTTTACATTTTCGCCTCTGCAACCAATCTCCTGTGCTCAAAAAATATGGGCCAATACATATCAGAGAGTTTCCTCATCGGAGCCATCTGAAGAATAATCTGCGACTGTTACCTTCGGAAGTGTTTTTCGTTTTTTTGCTCTTCTTCTTTTATGTTTTCGATAGCAGTAGTTTTTTCTTGTAATTTTTATCATGATTAATACTGTACTTAAACACGTTACAATCGACAGCGTGGCATGTGTTACAATTGACACTGCTTCACTTATAAAGATATTATTTGCTTTTTTGTATTTATTAGGTAATAATTCGAAATGTTTTTTAATGAAAAGTAAAAGCAGATACAACTCACAAACTGATCCTTAACTTGAAATATTTCCGAGCAGAGTACTTATAGTGTTTTAGAAACAATGTGTATCACTACCTGTATTTACTTTTTTGTCGATTTACAGACATTCGTCAAAAACAGACGCCGTATTTGCGCGTATGTACTTACACTAAATACCAAAGAGATATGACTCTTACTGCTTCACTCTGCAAGCGCGTTTTAATCTGCTTCGAAAAGATGGCCCTGTTACCTACCCTTGTTACATTTGACACCTGTTAAAATTGACACCGATCTCCCCTACGTTATTTAAAATGAATTACTTTATTATTATTTAGTGCAGGCGCCAAGAAACATTCCGTTTGAAAAAACCGGTGGATCCATTCTGATTGATGATTTAGGTCCAAAAAGACCTAAAGAATGAAATTCTGAATGTTGCCGGACAAATTTAGTGGTCAATTTTTTTTGTAGGGGGTATAAGAATTATTGATGAAATCTCTGTAACGGTCAAGAAAACGTTGTTTATTGCTACTAAAAAGTTGTTTCTGTAGGGTATGAAATTACAAACATCACGATTATTATAAAATACAAATTCAATATGGTAAAAAAGCCGCGTGCCTGCGTGTTTGGTCGCGAATCTGGGAAACCGGGTTCGATCCCGACCGATGCCATAAAGAAATATTTCGAATTTAAATGGCCCAAAAGTTACCCTTGTGGTGCACTTGCCACACATCAATAAGTGCCCGTGAGGTAACGACTGGTAAACGCCTACACGGTTGCCGGATACGACCGATTGTCGTTTACTTTGTTTCTCTCTCCGCCGCAGTTTATACCAGCTCTAAAGTGTTGCAGTGGGCCATATTGTACCCGACACGGTTTAGACGTTTTAGTTATAAAAGAGTTTTCACATAACGTCAAACTAGATAGTGTGTTAGCTTATTTTGAATGCTAAATTAACAAATTTACGTGAGAAAAAATTCGAGATGCCCCAATTTTTAATAAATTGTCACACAAACAACATTTAAAATAGAAATATTTATTACAATATGGTGCACTACGGAGTGACTCCTAAAGCTTGTATTCACTAGAAAACAGTGTATTTTGTCATACTATACTCCAAACAGACCGTGAAACGTTCAAATCAGATGTAAAAACTGTTTTGCAATATGTCTCCAAATCACTTGAAATGGCATTTTCTAAGCGAAATACGTGTTTTTAGAGTGTTTTGCAGTAACTTCCATAGTTCAAACCGGTACTTTAGCTGCACGGGCGAGTGCTCTATACGGAGTGACTCCAAAAGCTTGTATTCATTAAACAACAGTGTATTTTGTCATATTATACCCAAAACAACCAAGTACTACCGAAACTACAGGTAGAATATATGTTCAAAGGGTACATGCAAATCGGTTGTTTCAGACAGTGAAACTAGTTGCGACACGACAAGCCGGGTAGGAGCTAAGAAACAATATCTGTATGTTGCATCGCAAGTATTTGGTCAAGATGCTCTCTCTACTTTTGTAAATAACCCAGATACTCCGATGCACTTTCATCAGGTTGAAGAAGTCTGCACCTATTTGTTTGCCAAACAAAAAATCACATCAGATGAATTACGCTACAAATTGATTACGCGTAATATTGGGTTCAATTTAAATTTAACCAAAATTATTTGCACTTCTGATGCATTATTTTTACATTGTTTAAGAGCTGCATCCCAAACATATTTATGGAAAAAAATCATTACAACCACTGTTTGAACTTTCTCCAATTCGTCTATGAATTACGAAATTCCAAGTCACACCCGACGAAAATGATAAAACCTCATCTGTCTGACTCTTTAATTAGACTGTAATTCAGACTGCAGAATAATGTCTTGTCGTTGTAAAAAAAATTATTTAAACTGTATCTCTCTCTGTAAATGTGTTCATAACGATTATCAAAACTTATCTTTTCAGGTAGTATCTTCTTCTTCTTCTTATTCTTAAGTGTCGCTGTTCCTTACTCTTCTCCTCCAATCATTCCTGTCCAACACATCCTCACACTGTCCTTTCTCACTCAAATCTTTTGCGTCACAGTCCTTCCTCCTTCTCTTTGCCCTTACTCATACTCCTGAGATTGAGAGTTCTAATCCTGAGGACTGGATTCTCTAACCCCGACCGTCCATGACGGGGTAGTCCTAACCGACTTGGCACAGGGGTCAGGCGAGGCTACAACTGCATGTCACTTGCAAGGAACACCCTAGCCCTTATACCACTATCCGATCCTACACTTTCCGTCTTTGGTTTCGTTTTGTTGAAGGTGCTCTCTCTACTCTTGGAAATAACCTAGAAACTCCGATGCACTTTCATTAGGTTGAAGAAGTCTGCACTTATTTGTTTGCCAAACAAAAAATCACATCAGATGAATTACGCTACAAGTTGATAACCCGTAAGCCTGACTCTTTAATTAGGCCTTACAAATTTAATTCAGACTACAGAACAATATCTTGTAGATGTAAAACAAATGATTTAAACTGTATCTCTCTCTGTAAATGTGTTCATAACGATTGTCAAAACTTATCTTTTTAAGGTAGTATCTTCTTGTTCTTCTTCTTCTTCTTCTTCTTCTTAGGGCTCGCTGTTCCTTACTCTTCGCCTGCAATCATTCCTGTCCAACAGATCTTCTTCACACTGTTCTTTCTCACTCAAGTCTTTTGCATCACAGTCCTTCCTCCTTCTCTTTTCCCTTCCTTATACTCCCGAGATTGAGAGTTCTAATCCTGAGGATTGGCTTCTCTAACCCCGACTATCCATGACGGGGTAGTCCTAACCGACTTGGCACAAGGGTCAGGCGAGGCTACAACTACATGTCACTTGCGAGGAACACCCTACCTCTTATACCACTTTCCGATCCTATACTTTCCGTCTTTTTTCCTCACCATTTACTCGGGCTTGGAACCGGCGCCAAGTTGAGCTGGCTTACTCCCTCAGTGGCTGGTTGTTGTACAGAACAATAATATTTACATATTTTCTTATTGGTAAAAATCGATTGACCATAAATGCAAGCAAAGAGAGCTCTTTTTGTATATGTTTTCTATATTAAGCAATAGTAAATGTCATATTTTTCACTGTAGCTTCAAAACAGTGCTTCTTATTTTATTGGAAAACATCTCAGTTTATAGAAATATATAAATGACAAATATTAAAATAAAAATAACTTTTTGGTCATATTGTTTAAGAGATATAGCTTAATAAAGTGTGAAATTTTTTACTAATACAGGGACGGAAGGGGTTGAAGGGCTATGATCTGGCAACACAGGTTTGTTTAAATGTAATATACTTGGCCTCTAAGAAAAATTTATCATCAATCTGCTTTTTCTGGAATAACTATTAGAATTTTCACTTAAATTTGTTTACTCAGACATCAAAAGAAGCTACCATAATATCTAGTTTGACTATGTGAAAACTCTTTTATAACTTAAATGTCTAAACCGTGTCGGGTACAATATAACCCGCTACAGTACTTTGGAGCTGGTATAAACGGCTGCGGAGAGGGAAACAAAGTAAACGACCAGCAACCGTGTAGGCGTTTACCAGGCGACACCTCACGGGCACTCATTAGTGTGTGGAGAGTGCGCCACAAGGGTAACTTTTGTGCCATTTAAATTCGAAATATTTCTTTATGGCATCGGTCGGAATCGGACCCGGTTCCCCAGATTCGCGACCAAACACTCAGGCACGCGGCTTTTTTACCATATTAAATTTGTATTTTATAATATTCGTGATGTTTGTAATTTATTTCATACCCTACAGAAACAACTTTTTAGTAGTAATAAACAACGTTTTCTTGACCGTTAATTAAAATAAATAAATATTTAAAATGTACCATCAAGAAAATGTAACAACTTATAATTTAATAAAAGAAGTAATTCTTATACCCCCTATAAAAAAAAATTGACCACTGACTTTGTCCGGCAACATTCAGAATATCATTCTTTAGGTCTTTCTGAACTTAAATCATCAATCAGAATGAATCCACCGGTTTTTTCAAACGGAATGTTTCTTGGCGCCCGGTCTAATTGCATAAATTGGAAAAATTATAAAAATTTGAAAATGAAAATTTGTTTCAATATTCTATTTTCAAATGTCTTCATTCATTTTCGGCCGGACACTTTTTATTTACAAAAAACTGTTTTCCCATGTTAAACGCCTATGTCCAGGATTGCTTGATTTTATAAATTCATATTTTCTTCTTAACACACTACCATATATAATTAATTTGCATTCATGCTAAAAATCGCATATCCAGATTTTAGTGAATAAGCACGTTTTAAGGTCCCTAGAATCCGATTATAACAGTTTTACTATGATGTCCGTATGTATGTGTGTATGTGTGTGTGTGTGTGTGTGCGTGCATGCGTGCGTGCGTGCGTGCGTGCGTGTGTGTGTGTGTGGATGTTGGATTCACCATATAACTCAAATACTATAAGACTTAAGACATTTTTAACTATGGATTCCTCAATCTAACAATAATGGGAAGAGTCGAGTCAGTTTTGGTAACAATTGGACAACCGGAAGTAGTAGTTACAAGAAAAAAATCATCTAAATATTATTTATCAAAAATTTATGTAAATACTTATATTAAAGAAGTTAAATTCTTTATTCGATAAATATAAATTCATTTTTATATCTTCTATAGATTTAGAGATAAAGAAATGCATATAAAATAATTTGATGTAAAAATTTTTAGATCAAACTACTTCAAGGCAAGAAATTCAAATGTTTGTAATTCACACATAAATGTCACTGTCAAAAATATTTGTATGCCACTGTCAAAAATATTTGTACATCATTATGAAGATTATGAAAATAAATAAAAAGTCAACAACGCAAAGAATATACCTAAAAAAGAATATAAAAGGAATTTGCGAAAAAATGACGAATAAAAGAAAAAGAAAAGGAAAGTAGAAAAAAAATCAGGATATTGAATATAAAGAAAATGTATGTATTGTACATAGTTTATATAAAAATAATTATTTTGTAGTGAGACATGAATATATGTATTTGTATTTAAAAATATTTTTTTTATGCGTACAACCAGGTAAAATATCTGGCGAGAGGTTATGTGCTGGCCACATCAGATTTTTTTATAGTGACATTCGTCTGTCAATTTCATACATTTCAGGTTTGAAATGTATAACCAAGGAGTTGTCTTTATCTTTGTTAATTTTGAAGCTTATGCTCCGGGTGTTATAATTTTTATAAATTTATCCGTAAAATACGTATATAGAAAAAATGTGAATGTATACGAGTATAAAATTTAATATAATATTCCTTAATTTTTATAATAATATAATTCGCAAAAAAATGATATTTAAGAGCATTTTTCTAACACTATTTAGGGCTTCAAAAAGTGTCACGGGTATCCAAGGTTTAAATTTTTTTCTGAATGCTAGTATTTTGAGCTATAGACCTACACTCTACAGACATAATCATATATATGTAAATGATAAAAATGGATTCTAGGGACCTGAAAACGTGTTTATTTACCAAAATCACAATACGCGATTTTTTAGTGTGCACAACGAAGCGAGAGTACTCTCCCGTCTCGTCTCGTCTCGTTGCATTATGCGAGACGAGAACGAGAGCGAGATTGCAGTTTAAAATTCGAGGCGAGATCGATGGAGCAACTGCGAGAAGCGAGAAATCTCGCGAGAGTCTCGCAATAAAAAGTATTTGTAACTTTATAGCTTTGATCCATAAATTCAATGAAAAATGCACCGTACAGGGAGTGGAGTCAACGCTAATTCGTGCATAGAACACGTGAATGGGAAAATTATTTGAATTGACTATATTTTTTGAGTGCGAGAGCGAGAAAATACAAAGTAAAGACAAAATTGGTTTTGCATCTAATAGAACTAGTTTTTCTCCAACATTTAAGACCCTAATTCATCCCAGTTAAAACTACGGTTAACTTATATTAAGCGTCGATAGGAGCCAACACGAAGTGAAGCGGAGTGATTGGTTGCCAGCGGGTTCCCAGTGTAGCGCTTTTTTATGAGTAAATCTTACTTAAATAGTGGCATATAGTTCATGATAAAGTGTAGAAACTTTTAGTTGCAAAAAAGAATTTATTAATAATGTTTAACTAGTTTTACTGATGACTGAATGTATTAACAGATGTTCGTATTTAAATAATTTGGTAACTAGAATTTAGTGTTTCGTCTCTTTATTATAGTTATACGATTGTAAATACACGGAAGACGGAACGATTGGTGCGAACTTGTCTCTTGTAGTTAAATACGTATATACCGAGGTAAATACGTAGTGCGCAAGCGCTTATTTTTACAGCGAGACCCTCGCGCGAGAACGAGACGAGACCCAAAAAAATGTGCGAGAATGAGAGCGAGATCGAGATTGCATATCCGAAAACGAGACGAGATCGATATTTTACATTTCTCGTCTCGTCTCGCCTCGCGTGCATCACTACGATTTTTAGCACGATCCCTAGTACCTTTATTAGCTTCGGTGACAAGTAAATAAAAGAAGACAAAAATATTGTTGAAACCAATATGAATATAAACCGTATATTAAATTCAATAAAAAATATGAACTGCGTAAATATAATTGGTATTAATAAAAATAATTATTTTAATATTTTACTACGCAACATTTATTTTCCAGATATGAAATTTATTACAAATGTAATAATGAAATGCACGAATAAAGTTACTAAAAACAATTTATAGAAATAAATGTATTTCACTGTACAAATAATACCTCCGCAAATCCATAACTAGTTTTGAATCCCAATGTACATTTTATTTTATTAAAATTTAAACCATGTTACCAATAAATATAATAACATTTATATACGAGATTTAAAATAATTTAATAACGTTTGTCAATTTACTCCGATAAATTTCAATAAAAAACTCATCAATCTGGAATAAACACAAACGTTATACGCAATATTGAAAGTTCAATAGATTTTTTTAAAAGATATATATAGAAAACTGGGTTATGTACTATAATAAATTCTACAAATTTTAGTGGGACCAAAATTTAAAAGCATTTATTGCTAGTAAGCTATAAAGCAGATGATGTCGTTAGTTAATTTTTAAAATATGTCTGGCATTGTTCCATGACCTATTTCAATTACAGTTTTACTTTCATTTCATTGGTGCAGGTTTTTAAGATTATAGTCTCTCATGTTATTTTATTTTCATCTTCATATGCCTCAAATTAAAAGTTTTGCAGTTGCCGCATGGGTTTTAGTACGAGAAAATGAACGAAATGGATCAACGTTAACTCATAAAGTGCTTGACAGAAGAGTGAAAATTTGGTGCATATTATGCAATTTCAACTGGAACAAAATTTTTAATGGACCATAAAAAATTTGAAGTTTAGCACACCTATATTTTCCCATTATTAAAGGAAGATGACATCAAATTTTATATATAAATAATAAAGCTTATTTTATCAACAAATAGTTATTTATGTTATAAAATAGGTAAATAGCATTTACCAGTTGGGGACGCGTTTACCACCCGAAAGAAGCGAGGGCTGGCACGCTAGCACGTAAGTCCGAGACTGGTCAAAGATATTTATTGTACCTCTCGGGTTGCGTATAATTTTTCCACTCCCGATGATTTTTTTACCTGTTTATTTTTACTGCCATGTGAAGGAATACCGTTGAATATTGAAACAAAGGATCTTGGTTTTTAAGTAATATTTAATGGAAAATTTAAAAAGAAAAACCTTGTCATCTGTCACATTTGTCAACTCAATGATAACCTTTAAATGTAAAAATTTATGAAATGAGGACATTTTGAATGAAATTAAATAAAAATCAGAAAATTTAAGAATGACCAAATATTTCACACAAGTTTAAAATATCTAACTGTTGGTATTTTACAAAATAGAGTAGTGAAGCAGCTGCGTAGGGATATAAGGAAGCTACTTACATCCCGTGCTTAATATTAATCGAATCCTTGATGGTAAAATAAACATAAAACATACATCCCTACAAACAACGTCCTACCTAATAGCTTACTTACGAGTATACGTTATCGGCAGTGGGAAAACAAGTTAAACATCTATAAAGAAAGGCATGACAAATAAACACGAAAATACGTTTACCGGTTTCAGGATATTAATTCCATGTTTACATGTACAAAAGTAGGCTGGTAACTAAGTAATAACTGAAATTCAGCTACTGAATCTGTACGGTAATATTATTACCATACTGATTTGTCAACAACAGTCTACAAAATGAATATAAAATAAAATGGAAATAATGCTCTTCATTAATACATACAGATAACGTTACTGTATCGTTCTAAATACGGTTTACTTTATTCTAAAATAATAAACATGAGGAATAAAGAACATAATTTGAATATTGTCCTATTGACATATGTCAAAAAAAATGTTCTGTTAACCATAGATAGTATTCTGAAAGTAGTATTAACGAAAGAATTTCAAAATAAATATTTTTAATTATTTTGTCTTCATTTTCTGAAACCGATAAACTATTGAACAAACCACGGATGTTATGAATCATAATAAACCGACATCTACGGCAGTTATGATATACGTAATTTGGTATATTTTTACATTCATGGTCAGTATTTTGTAAAATATGTGGTCAGAAAGTATAAATATTTTGTTTAGGTTAAGTTTGATTAAGTTATGTTTACGTTACATTAAATAAAGTTGTTACATTTTTATTATAAGTTACCATTCAATATTGCGAGCGTTTACGCCCGCACGGTACAAATATGTCATCATCATTACCGAAATTTGTGTACAAAGTAGATTGGCACACCCAGCAATGGGTAACATACCGTGATGTTATATATTTATTTTATTTAATACTGATCATTTATTTAAAATACTAACCCAGTAAGTAATAGCGTTTTTTATAGTTATAGTATATTCTTGAATTTTCTTACTACTCCATCGATATTGATATTCTTTGTTCTTTTTCACTCAATTACAATATATTAAATATTTACGAGTATATTTAAATATGTATAATGGCAACTTATAAATTTGGCGTCACCCGCGGCGGATCGGCGGCGGACCTCCCTCCACACAATTTAGAAAAGGACAACAAATTTTTAGAAAAAGCGAGATGATATATCATGGCCGAGTCGATCAAATGCTCTTCCCTTCAGCACTTCGCCTCGTTGCCCCTTAATTTGTTTGTTATTTAGTCAGTAAAGTTTGGTTATGTTATTTTGTGTAGTGCCTGTTATTAATTATCTCTTGTACTAAAGTGTAGTGATCCTTGAATTTGAAATATCACTAAAAAACCAAGTTCACAAATAAATAATGAGTTTAATACAAGATGATGTACCGGGGCACGATTTGTGTTTAAAAACATTGAAAATCAATCCGTTTTACAGTTGAAAAGATGGTTAGAATGCCGGGGTTTGAAGAAAAGTGGAAATAAACATAAATTAATTCAAAGGTATGCGCTGAGTAGATCATATACTTAAATAATTATATAAAAATATCTTCAGTCTGACATGTTTAAGTTTCCTTTGAAAGAACAGTTTGTTGTTGTGATCACGTAGTGGATCACATGATAAATTTCAAACTGTTGAGATAAATACTGCTCACTACATAACTACTTATTAAATACTTTTTTGCTCACTAGATGGCGTCCGAAAAGTTTGAATTGTATAAGTCCCCATTTATTTAAAGCTTATGCCATATTCAGTAATAAACTGACTATTTGATAGTAATTGTGTAGGTAGGATATTGCCCCTCAACACCCTTCCTTAGCTACGCCCTTGGCTAATAATAATCAAGTGAGGACGAGCCAAAGTGCAGACGGTCTATGGAAGCAAAGAACGAAGGAAAACATCAAAAACGTCGATGATTTGGTTTTGACAAAACGATGGTTGAAAGTTTCAATGATTGCGAATAAATTAACTAAATATAAAAATAATAGTTTTCGCCCAAATGCTACTGAAACTATACCCACCTTATTGCATCAGAAACCGAGAAGCAAATCAAGCCCTAATAATTACATGGAATGGACAGCAAATTCAATTCAAAACTTCAAGCTATCTGGGCGAAACAATGGACCGAGCTCTAATATTTAAAAATCATGGTAATAAAATCCAGGGCAAACTAACAGCAAGGAAAATTAACTTGCATCAAATGAGGAGCTTTTGTCCTGTCTTATTCGAGCGCCGAGTATGTTGCTTCAGTATAGAAGAGATCAACAAACGCTAAACGGCTGGATCCTCTGTTAAACAAAATTTGCCGAAATATTATTGCTTAATTAAAACCTATACTAGTCAACCAATTATACCTGCTTAGCAGCATAGTTCCATTAAAAATTAGACGGTCGAGGCCAGTACGGTTACATGTTACTCGGTACCCAATGTTAGGCAAAGAATCTGCCTGGTCTCAACTAAAATTCAGACACGGTCTCCTCAACTTAGTGCACCCTCAACGGAAAACAATACTGCAACAAGACGCATAAAACTAAATCACACTCAAATAATAAGTCCCAAGGAAGTATGTAATTACTGCCCCTAACCAAGTCAATGGAAACAACAACAGAACTTGAATAACAAATTTCATTTGTTGAACCGGTTTAATCTACTTAAAAAAGACGCATAATGTGAAATTCGACGTTACAGCCAGAAGATAAAGCAATGGATATCCCCCAGATGAGAAACTACCACCAGGCAATGACCAGAAATGGCTCATTTGGAAAACTCTAAATCGCCTGCGAAGAAAAATGTGAGTAAATATGTACAACTGGGGGTATCATATAGAACCCGCTTAGGGTCATTGTGATCAAGAACAGATAATGGCCTACTTGCTTACGTGCGCCAACTTAGGCCCGGTTTTATAAACCATGGAGTTAAAAGTAACATGAAGTTAATGTCCGGTTATCATCGTAAACATTTTTCCACACAAACGGAAACTCCATGTTAGCTAACCCAAAGTTTTTGGTTATTTTTATAAGGTTGATACAATTGACAGTTGACAACACTGAATTTTGACACGTGTTTATTTTGTTTCACAATATTTCATTTGGTTTGGGTGTTTACGTTGTGTAAATATGTAAATCTATAGCACCTATACAATTTAGAAAACGAGCAATATTGTAAAATTCGCGTTTCCTTTCTACAATTTCTTCAGGAGTGGTAGACATCTGTATACAATAAGGTCTTAGAGCTGCTAAGGCACTACTTATTCCAGCAATAGTTGTGATTACTATTGATTTAGAAACTTCACAAAAATTTGCGGCAACTGATATAAAGGAACCTGTAGCATAATATCTTCAATCCAGCAATAATTGTTCTGCAGAATGCATGATTTCTGGAATTATATAAAATTTATAAAATAGAAACTCTTATTGATTTAAAGCATTAACTATGATATTTATTTATTAATTTCATGTCAAATGGAATCTTCAACTTGTTCTATAATATTTTTGACAGCGCGGACAGCCTGAATTCTTCAAAAACTCCTTCCGACTATATTTTTCAAAATTATGTGGCCTATTTCAAAATATCCATTGCTGTCCATATTGGTACCTCTTCGTCATCGCTATATGCATTTATATCATACGGATTCAAAATCTGATAATTATTAAATGTCACTGTCAGGCACAAAATTAAAGGTTAGTTCATGTTACCAAGTTAACATGTACTTTTTCTAGATGTTAAGTTACTTTAGCTTGAGGTTATGGATAATATGTAATGGAAAAACAACTTTTTTTACTAACATAAACTTACCCGCATGTTATTTCGAAACATGAAGTTGGTAAAACCGGGCCTTAGCAGAAAAGATCTGACTAAAGGAACTCCAACTGCTCTGAATTCTGCTCTGCTATTCCATCACATCTCTGCCAGGATTATGCGAACGGTTTTCCACTGGCCTGAAGTGAAGATGCGTACTTGTTTGTCATAATTGATATTAGTTTATTTTGTATATTATATATTTTTTATAGTTATATTGTACATGGTTTGGATAAGAGAAACAAATAATAAATTAAGTAAACTATTTTTTACATAGAAATATTCCCTCCTAGAAAGAGAGGAACAAGTTTATAAGGAAAATTATTTAAAACATGCATTATGTGTCAACATTTTAAATTTTATCTCGAAAATAATATCTCGTCAATCTGTACTTTAAATGAAATAAAACAAAAGTGCTGGTAAATATTATCGTGCACTCACAAACACCCCGAAGTGTGGAATAAATTCCATGGCCGGCGGCTATGAGCTGAACAAAGTTAAAGAGTGAGACTGAGTCTCCTTCGCAACAGCTTCTGTTGTGTAGCGGTGCCGCACCTACGTGCTTACTTTACTTATTTCTAAGTTTTCTTTACGGGAGAACAGTGAGAAGGGGATTGATGTAAGTGTTTAATAATGCAGCGCAGAGAATAAAGAAAGCGCCGGTGTAGAAAAGTTAGTCCTAACACGCTAATCCCGAAATTTTAATGGAAATCCAACGAATTTGATTTCAACTTGAGGTAAGGTGAGAAATCCGAAAGTGTGCTAAATAATGAAATAAGGTTCTGTAAGAACTTAATCAACTTATACGAGGGTGATTTAGAATGTTATCTACCTAGTCATAAAATAAATAAAAAGACAAGCGATTGTATTCGTAGTTATTATTCTCTTTGTTCAAAATCTCAGTGCGTCTCAGCTCACTTCAAATCAATTCAGCAATTTGTTGTTTTTTTTTTTTGGTCGTATCTGAACTAAGCAGTACTGAGTGTACTCACTTTCCCCCTTAACCCGTGAAATAAACTCAAAATCAGAGCCATTCAGTCCAGTAGAAGGGGTAATGTTTTGAAAGGAAATGTCAATTTGTACGAGTAGGTTGCAAATGCATTATGATAATTGAGTCTTCGAAATTGAAAACAAATATGTCATTCGATTTTAGACTTATAATTACTCTGAAACCTTGTTCTTTTCTTATAAATTTCAGCTCATCTCAGCTGAACAAGACTATTTCAAAAAGAACACAGCTATAGTAATATTTGTCTGCTTACTTATTACGATTAATTCAAAAGGGGTATGTCATAAAAAATTAATCTAACTAATTTTACAGTTTAAAATATAATACATAGGTACCCGTATTTTTACCTTCCGTCACCTTTAGGTAAGGAAGGTATTGTCTTTGGTCAAAAAATTCGATGATGCGTTTTTAATCAATAAGCACGTTTTAGGGTCCCTAGAATACGAATTTACTATTTTTACGATGATGTCTGTATGTGTGTGTGTGTGTGTGTGTGGATGTGTGTGTGTGTGGATGTGTGTGTGTGTGTAACAAAATTTTCGTCTGCGATAACTCTAATACTACAGTTTCACAAATTATAATTTTTTCGTATACTTCTACGTTACATCCATATGAAGAGCTGATTAGATTTTGGTTACAATTGGTCAACCGGAAGTACCATCATTTGAAGATTTTAACAGTTTTTCTTGAAAAAACTATGTTAAATATCATTTTTTCACATTTAATGTTATTATAAATATTAAAGAATATTTTATTCTCTATACGATTTGACTGCATTTTATACTTAATATTAAATGGATATAGAGTTAAAAAATTATAAAGAAATTAAATTTCATAAAGTAGCTATAGCTTTGAAAACAGCTACTATTTTAAGAAAATTCTGATTGAAAGATGTCAGTGTCAAGTGAAATTGACATAGTGTGTGTCTTATCATTTTACTGGCAATATAGGATCTTTTGCTTTCTGTATGCGGAATTTGTATACAATACATACAACTGCTTTAAGGTAATGTACAAGAAATAGTAATAATAAATCTTTTATTTCTGCAGATACATTACACTGTATATAGAAAACGTCACAAAGTAATAATTTAAGACATAAATTTTCTGTATGAAATTTGCATAAAATACATGCAGCTGCCGGAAAGTAATGTACAAGAATTAGAATATTTAGCAAGGAACTTTCCGTATGAAATTTGTACAAAATACATAGAACTGACGGAAGGTAATGTGCTGGTCACATCAGATTTTTTAAATTTGTTTATTATTAATAGAATTCTAAAAAACGGCATTTAATTTTCAATGACAGAGTATAGTAGAAAAAGATAGTGGACAATCTGGAGGAAAGGGCGTGGCTTGGTTTATATCTGCCATGCTTTTTTAAAATGTTTCTAGTGTGAGGTGTGAGTCTATTAGTGTCTTGTAGTTTTAATTTTTTTATCATAGGATAGAAATGACAGTGACAATAATAGCGAAATAATAAAACTATACCACTAATCCTAATAGGGGATTCCACCATTTTTTATAATTTCATCTGAGCGTATAAGTAAAACTAAGACTGTCGGTGAAAATCCGGTGAAAAATTCCTATTAATAAGTTACAGTCCTCCAAAATATGAAAATATAGATGTGACGTCACCTATTAAAGTTTTTATATCAAACTATTTTCTTCGTGGACCTAAATGTTCTTAAAATATATGCTATTTCTAAATTATATTTATAAAAAATAAATGAATATTATTATACTGTACAAGTCGACATGATTTATTTATAATTGAAAACTGTTTGAGAATTGCACTATTGGACTGATAGCCACGCCTCCGCTATTTGAATTTCTCTACTTCCATTGGTAGTAGGCTCCGCCCCTAACTCGGTATTCGTTATATATTTATAGGTGGTCTTTGAGTCGCCAATCAAAATAATATATATGTATTTCATATGAGTGACGAGCTGCTAAAACAAAAATCCCCTTATTTCAAAAGTATTTCAATTATATCATTTTATTTCTTTATTAATATTCATTATTAAGCATATACTTCCGCTATTTTTTACTAATTTCTCTTAATTCGATTGAGCTGTAATCCCGTATTCCTAACCTCGAAACAACAAATCACGTGAAACGTCAAAATGAAATTAAGCACTAATAACTCCACTTTGATTCCACCTACCGCTTAATTCGGTTCACATTATTTGTCGAGGAAAGTTAACGCCAGACGTTCTCGATTTTAATTTTAATAAACACAACTCGCGCCCCAGAGCGAATAAGGAAACACAAGACTGCACTCGGATGTGTAATTTCGAAGAAAAAAAAATCTAGCTTAAAAGATATTCTAGAAAAGACGTCTTAAAATTGACCAATCCGAGACCTACACCTTTAACGTGTGTTTGCCGTAATTTTACGTTACCAGGGTTTTATACAAATCAAATCTTCTTTAAAAGGTGAATAAAAAAGGCAAATTCTTACCATGTATTCAGCCGCTGATTTTTTAATCTCAAAGAAGTCAAATGACAATAATATTTTCGTTTAACACATTTTACACAGCTGCTACAACACGTTACACTGTACGATATAAATGATGGTCTCGGATGACACCTTCGCTAACCTAAATTTGTTGACAGTGAAAAGTCAACTCTAAAGTGTTAAAATTACAGTAAGATAAACAAATTTTCTAACTCACTAGTAGTATTTTTAAAACCTAGCAACCAGTTTTATTTTGTAATAATATCATCATACCCCCTTCTATTTGTTGGCAACCTATTGTCGTCGGTAAGTGTCAGTTTCGTCTGGGGCGCGAGTTGAGAGACAGCCTGTATATATATATATATATATATATATATATATATATATATATATATATATATATATATATATATATATATATATACCACATTGAAAGTTTTGCAGTTTCTTCAAAATTTTAAGTACCTACAAGAAAAGCATTATACTTATGGTGACCATATGTTCCAAGACTTAAACCGGAACGCTCCTACAAAAAAGGCTTATACGGAAATATTCTCACAGATTAAAAGCGCTCCTCCAAAGAAAAAAAAAACATATGGTAATTGCAATAAAACGATTAACTTATTCACGTAAATCAAAGACTGGCATATAAAATTAATTTAACAATCACCAATGATTAGAAAATATATCTCATTGGTAAAACACGGCGTAGATAAAGAAAATTAATAATTTAGTAGAAACCGGGACATTACAATACCGAGAAAATCTATGAAATCCGGGAGTATACTCGTTTGAGAAAAAAAATATACATGACGAGAGGTTACGGATACTAATATTTTATTTGTATAAAAATATTTGTATTCGCATTTATGTGTGCGAATATATCTGAATCCATTTCTGTTTTGTAAATTTCAATTATGTTTTGTCGTTACATACATATGTTCATATAGGTATTTGTAATTCGAAAACTGATAACTATTATTTAATTAATTTAGAAATGAAATTCATTTTATTTAGTTTGTTCTGTTTCATATTGTTTAAAATGAAACAAAATGTATAAATGTCACATGGTTTATAAAATGTATTTATTTAGTCATTTTGATTAAATTATAAAGTTCAAATGTAACAAGAGAAACGACATTTATGTATATAGGTGTCCCAATAAGAGCGCTGGATTCAATTTTTAAATAAAACAAATCTTTTTTTGTTTAATCGATATGATTTTTATTTAGTGGAAATAATATCATTCAAATGACTTCTACGACTCTGTTTGCAAACCTAGTTTTGATTATATTTCAAAGCCTTTTTGCAAAGGTTTGGCTCAATTTCATTACTTAATGACACGTTGGATTTTGGTTTTGAGTTCGGGAAATGTTTGCGGGTTTTTGGTATAGACCTTTGATTTGAGAGAACCCCACCATAAGAAATCGCTTGTGTCAAATCACAAAATTTTTCTGGTCGATAATTGACGTTCGGTATCATGTAAATTAACAGAAGGCACGAAAATGCTAAACACACGTCAATGTAGACGAACTATATTGACAGTTCCAATTTAATTTCTGAACAGAATTACGGCATACGTTGCGTTATGAACAAATTCCACAACATGTGTGACAAAAAGAATAGGCCCATAAACCAAGTTTTTTATTTTTTTTAATGAATGTTCGTTTAATTTTGAAGCAGCTCAAAGTATTAAAAATTCATAATTGGTTTTAGTTTAACTGCATTTGATTTTTAATGAAACCTATTGCTATCTTTCTCGTACCAGGTTTTATAGTAGACTGCGCGAAAAAGATATCAATTGTGTGACGTTATCAGTAACACTGAAAACAAATTCAAATATCTCCTAAAGTATACTTATACGAGGTCTGTTAGAAAAGTATCCGACCTTATTTTTTTTCCCGAAAACCTGATGGGTTTGAATCAAGCGCGCTTGCATGAGCCGACCTTGAACCTTCGTGCGCATGCGTGAATTTTTTCCCGCCTGTCGATAACGTCTGTTGCTGGCAAACAGCATTTGAGTGAGGTAGTTTGTAGTGCTCTCGTCGGTTTTTCATTGCAAGGAAAATGACGGAACGTTTGGAGCAGCGCTATTGCATCAAATTTTGCCTGAAACTGGGCGACATCCAGATGGAAACCATTGGGAAGATTCAGACGGCTTTCGGCGACGATGCTATGGGCATCATACCGATTAAGAAGGCCCGCTAAGTGCACAACAACGTCAAAGTGATGCTAACTACTTTCTTTGATTCCCGCGGTGTGGTACACCACGAGTACGTACCACAGGGTCAAACAATCAGCAAAGAGTACTACAGGGATGTCCTCCGTTGCCTACGTGATGCTGTGCGACGCAAGAGACCGGAGTTGTGCTCAACAGGAAATTGGCGCCTCCATCACGACAATACTCCAGCACATTCCTCGAACTTGATTCAGACTTTTTGGCGAAGAACAAGACTACTGTAGTTCAACAGGCTCCTTACTGTCGTGATAGGCCCCCCCCCCCCCGTGACTTCTGGCTGTTCCCTAAACTCAAGAGGCCATTGAAAGGAACGCGATTTCAGACAAGAGAGGACATTATGGCTGCAACGACAACCGGGATAAAGAAGCTTTCTCGGAATGCTTCCAACAATAGCGCGCCGCTGGGAGAGGAGTCCCAAGGAGACTACTTTAACAGTGATTAGGTTTCCAACGGTCCAGGTATGCCAGTTTTTTTTCGTCGGCCAAAGGTCGGATACTTTTCTAACAGACCTCGTATATCCCAATATTTACTTTTTCTATTTCGGTGTTCTTATGAGTCTATAAAAGCACTGTTTATCACTGAAAACACGATGTTTAGAAGATCTATAAACATACTGTTTTTGGCGCCTTTCATGTTCTAGAGGTGGTAGTCATGCTTTCATAACTGACAGATAACCTCAAAATGGTAAATTGTTTGTGTTGAAATATTACTTCTAATTGTGGAATTTTATCCTTTCTCTAGGTGATAGGACTAGAAAGAAAAGAAATTTATAGCTGTAGCTGTGTTAGTTAAGAAAGAATAAGAATCTGTGAAGTTAAAATTTCAACTAAAAATTATGAAACAAGAAACAATGCGCTCAGGTTTACTTTGTCAAAATAATTAAAACTGTAAGTATTATTTATTACAATATAAATTTATGGTAATGCAATTTTGAATTGAATGTATTGTTATTCCAGGCAGGTTATGAAATGTATGATGCACGTTACTTAAAAATGTTGACACTGTCTACTCAATTTGTGGCGGCTACTAGCAAACAAATATGAAAAGTTGACGTTTTAATCCATGATTTGCAGTTTCACGTTATGACGAACTATCTAATATATGCCATATATGTTTTGTATTAAAAATTGTAAGAAAAGCTGTTGCCGTTATCTGTGCAACTCAGCAGTGAGTGTTGACAAAATGGTGTAAAGTAAAAGTCTAGATCAATAAATTGTTCATTAAAGTATTTTATTATTTAAAGAGTTTTATTTATATGTTGTTACCTCAATAAAAAGACTTGATGGTCTACGTAACGTTCTTCAATCCCATACTCAAGTTTTATTTATGATAATAACCAACACGAACCACCGATATGTCAAATCAGGATGGTTCATTAATAAACCTTGGAGTACATTGTATGTATTGGTTTTCCTCTTTCATATAATGCTTGATACAATGTTTTAATGTAAACAATCAGACAAAATCACAAGATACACAAACTGTCAAAATGTGAAATTTCAATTTTTACCGGGAAGCGCTACCAACATAACTGATAAAAAACACCAACTCATATTTTTGACGTCCTTTTTTTAAAAATCTAATTGTAAAATTACCTCAATAGAAAAAATAGTATAAAAAACATGTATCATAAGGCCTGTTGACGCACTCGTTCTTTGTAAAACTCGCCTGGCGGCTCATTTTCCAAACTTGGACTCGTACGTTAACAGATTGCCTTATGATATTTTTGTTTTAATGTACTATTATTTAATTGGGATGATGTTACCTTATATTGAAAGCTTATTCTTTTTATATTTGCTGCACAAATCATTAACGAAACAGTAATATTTCCTGTTCCATGCTTCACATGGGAGTTAGAGACTTCTTGATGTGTTTATGAGTGAGTGCATGAGTGGGTGGAATCCTACCTAAATAATTTACTTCAAATTGTTGCCAATCATAACATGTTAGCAAAATGAACATGAATATATTATAAACAATAACTGAGAGTGGGTAAATTAAGTTTTATCCCTTCATGAATATTTACCAAAGGCCGAATAATAAAAACCCTCACCAAAATTTAATGAAAATCCGGTGAGTAAGATTGAAGGGCATGATCCGAGCGGTGCGAAATCTTTAGGGCATTTTACGTTATCAGCTGGTGTAAATAAAACATCGATCGGTAGTCTAGCGGGCGAGCCGAAGGCGGTATGAAAAATGAACAACGGCTTCAGGGAGTACACTCTTGGGATTCTGCTGTAGACATGTTTGTGATATTCGCGATATTAAAATCAGCTTACTACTAACGATGTACAATAACGCAAATGTTTAGACCAAGCTAAGCTTATTTTCATCACAAATTTCAATTCGCATTGTAGAAGAATGTATGCAGAAAGATAGGAATTGCTTGAAAGGAGCTTTCAGAACTCATATTATGTAAATAAATTAAGCAATATTTACGGATTTCTATAGAAAATCTGTTATAGTAGGAGGCTATATGGCTTGTGAACTACTGTAGAGGCACAACTTAAAAATCAGCGGTTTTGAATCAAGTCTATATTATGTGCTCTACGTTCGGAAATAGTCAGTTTTACAGTATCCGGGACAGCCACTTCCAAGAGATGGCAGCACTAAAAGCAGATTTATAGGGAAAACGTTGTATTTTACACTTGTGGTCGTTGTAGTTTGGTGCTTTGTTTTAGCAATTATTCAGTTATTTTTGAATAAATTCAGAATGTTTACTACAATGACAGATGTATATATTTATTTAAAAGGTTGTGCGGCCTGTAACCAAAGGAGAAGCAGTGTATAAAGGTAAAATGAAATACATACGAGTATTTGAGGTTATCTTGCATGTTTAGTTATTTATTTTTAGCTATAGACATTATTTTTTACGAATATAAAGACAATGGGGCAACTCTATCGTAATAATAATACAAATGTGTGTGTATCTGTTAAGCAGGACAGGGAGAAAAATGTAAGAGACTAAAATATTGGATTTAAAATTCAATAGTTAAATAATTATAAGTTAATTTTCATTCATAAATTGTAATATTAGGAGGAAATATTACTAGATAGTTACCTCACTCATTTTATGTTATAAATGTATTACATTTGTTAGTTGACCATTCTTAAGGACAGTTGTAATTACAAATAAACAAAATCATACACTTTTTATACGCAAAATAGGATTTTTTTATTTTAATGCAAATTTTAAGCTTCTCAACTTTTATTTGAAGCTTCTTTGCCTAAAATAATTAAGGAAGCAGGAAATTGCAAAAGTATGATTTTACGTGTTATAGATCTAAAATTAATAATAAAGAAAATAGCCATCTGTCCGTCCCTATTTTTCAATGAGCCTGTATGTACTTGTAGTACATAAAGTTTTGTATCACAGAAAAATCCTCCATTCTATATCTTTGGCTTACTGTACATTGTGCTTTCAAAATCCAACATCAGTTTTACATCTTAGATAGCTTTATTAACTTATTCAATATTCTTTATGGAATATACAATGTCTGGCGTACACATCTGCAGACTACGCTTTGACATGTACTCAATTATTTGGAGTCCTGTGTTTTTAACGACTTTTCTATTAACTAGCTAGAAATTGAATTCGGGATAAATCATTTTACAGAACAAAGGAAATATATTGAAACAGATTATTTTTCTTTTACGTAACATACTTTGGATTTGTAAAAGGTTTGAAATTTGATACTTTGAAAGTTGCCAGGTTTGAAGTTCACACAAATTGAGTTTGTTGTTTGACATTTTGACAATATTTAAGATTGAAAATTAAAATTTTGTTAAAGTTAATTATATCGTGTTGATTTTTCTGGTTTCGAAGTTATTTGAGTCTGTCAATCAAGTTACTTTAGCGCCATTCTTCTTTTGTGTTATTAATTATCTTATTTCAATTCGTCAAAAACTTCAAATTAATTAAATGAGTTTAAAATTTGGTATAATAAATGACTGGAGAGATAGATAAACCGTTTGTAAACTATAAAAGTAGCAAAAGTAAAATTTCCCTATAGCGTCTGATTGGCTAGTTCTCAGTCTTGTTTACACCCAAAAACTTGAATAAAAAAGGTACCTAATTAAAAGTGCAAGTCTTAAAAAAATTAAGACACCAGTGAGGTCATCCACTATTTTAATTTTAATGTGAAACTTTATCTACAAGTACATTGTAATAAATCTATATCTGTAGAATGTCTTTATTGTTATTCGTTAAGCCAAAATATATTTATACCTCTCGCCATACCGAAGGTAAGAGGGGTAATGTTTTTGGTTCAAAAATTCCATAGTAAGTTTTCAGTGAATAAGCACGAATTAGGGTCCCCACAACACGCTTTTACTATTTTGTGTGTATGTGTGCGTGTGGGTATGGGTGTGGGTATGAGTATGGGTGTGGGTGTAGGTGTAGGTGTAGGTGTAGGTGTAGGTGTGGGTGTGGGTGTGGGCGTGTGTGTGTGTGTGTATGTGTGTGTGTGTGTGTGTGTGTGTGTGTGTGTGTGTGTGTGTGTGTGTGTGTGTGTGTGTTGACAAACCGGAAATAGTACTTTACTTAAAACTATATACACTGATTTTTTAGAAAAAAAAATATATTAAAATATGATCCAAAAACTCGTATCTAATTTGAAACGTCAACCGGAAGTGATACTTACTTAAAGCTCATTGCTATTATAAACATGAAATTGGCGAGAGGTCATGTGCTGGCCACATAAAATTTTTACCTTCCGTCACCTTTAGGTAAGGAAGGTATTGTCTTTGGTCATAAAATTCGGTGGTGAGTTTTTAATAAATAAGCACGTTTTAGGGTTCCTAGAATACGATTTTACTATTTTTACGATGATGTGTGTGTGTGTGTGTGTGTATGTCTGTGTGTGTGTGTGTATGTCTGTGTGTGTGTGTGTGTGTGTGTGTGTGTGTGTGTGTGCGTGTGTGTGCGTGTGTGTGCGTGTGTGTGTGTGTGTGTGTGTGTGTGTGTGTGTGTAACAAAATTTTCGTCTACGATAACTCCCATACCACAATTCTAAAAATTATAATTCTTTCGTATTTCTCTGCGTTACATCCATGTGAAGAGCTGATTAGATTTTGGTTAGAATTGGACAACCGGAAGTACCCTCATTTGAAGATTTTAACAGTTTTTCTTGAAAAAACTATGTTAAATATCATTTTTCTTCAAGCGTATTATAATATTCATATTATGCTACTGTACACACACTATAGAAGATATTCATTGTCTTACTAGTACAAAAATGTTGTTATTGTTGTACTAGTAAAAAAATGTTAGTGTCTTAGTTCACCGCTGGTGGCGGCAGTCGTCACAGCAACACAGATTATATTGAAATTTGTTATTTGACAGTTGTATCGTTTTTGTTTTGTAGTGTACAAAGCCAGCTTTGGCTGAAATTGCAATCACTATAACTAAAAAAATTCAAAAAAATGACAAAAAAATGTCAAAAAAATATTTGAAACACTTGAAGAAAAAATAGTATATGTCATTCGGAGTAGAACGCCCTTTTTGTGTTTCACCCAGCTTGCTTAGCCTCGGCTAGCGCCTCGGCCGCAATAGCTGGGTTCAACACAAAAAGACCGCTTTCTACTCCTAATAACATAATATACTATTTTTCACATTTAATGTTATTATAAATATTAAAGAATATTTTATTCTCTATACGATTTGACTGCATTTTATACTTAATATTAAATGGATATAGAGTTAAAAAATTATAAAGATATTAAATTTCATAAAGTAGCCAAAGCTATGGAAACAGCTACTATATTAAGAAAATTTTGATTGAAAGATGTCAGTCTCAAGTGAAATTGACATAGTGTGTTTGTTTTATAATTTTACTGGAAATATAGGATCTTTTGCTATAAATTTTCTGTATGGAATATGCGTAAAATACATGCAACTGCCGGAAGCTAAAATACAAGAAATATAATCTTTAACAAGGAACTTTCTGTATGAAATTTGTACAAAATACATAGAACTGACGGAAGGTAATGTGCTGGCCACATCAAATTTTTTAAAATATTATGTAATGTCAATATTAATATCAATTTGTTCTCCAACACTAGAGTTCGCTAATAACTGAAGCCAAACAAATTGATCTTAGTTAACACTTATAAAAATGTGTTTAAAATAACTTTCATAACAACATGCAACATATCTTTCATTTTCATACAAAAGCATGTGGTTGTCATCTGACGTGGCATCGTAAAGTCAAACAAGTATTATTTGGTTTACTTTCGTTGGTTCACTAATTTTTGCATTCATTAGCTTGAAAATGGATTCCAGAAAAAGGTGATAACAGAAGACTTGAAAGTAATAGTAGTAAAAATATGTAATAGAGTATATTTATGACGTTGATATTAAGGGCATTAACAATTCTGAGATATTTCCTCACAATCAAGTAAATCCAAAATCTTTTATTAAAGTTTCATATGTGCTACATACGGTTTTAAAATCGAGCTTTACTACAAATCAACAATTTTCTAATTTATGCTGGAGGATCCCATTGTTCTGCATATGTATACGTCCTTGGTTTATTTTATTTTTGTATTTTCTCAGAGCCAAATACATTATATATTTTTATTAAAAATATGAAATATGTGGCATAAAATTTTATAAGATTTCTGCTCCTAGCACGTACGTCTGCAGTTTATAATATTTTATGAAGCTCTTGAACACAGATTGTATTATATAATATTGGCAATAAAAAATGTAGATCGCTTACTAAGCCAGTATCAAGTCATAACGACTCATAGCCACCACAATATTTTGTTTATTCTTTGTTAAAGGATTATGTTATTAAGAATAAAAATCATTTTTCACCACAAGTAGGGTTTCACGGGCTTGGCTTGAAGCTTGAAAGCTTGGCTTGGCTTGGTTTGAAAAAGCTTGAAAAATCAAGCCAAGCCTGCCGTTCAAAAAAGCTTGACTTTTCAAGCCAAGCCAAGCTTCTGTTCCACCAAGCCCAAGCCGAACCAAGCCTAACATTTAAAAATGCTTGAATTTTCAAGCCAAACCAAGCCTTCGACTGTCAAGTAGCTTGGTTAAAAACAAGCTTTTTCAAGCTTTTCTTAAGAAATGTTGTCGACCATAATTTTGTGATGGTAACGTACTTTCTCACTACTTCGGCACATTTTTGCGCACTTCTAAAAATTGGAGTTTCCAAAAGGACCAGCCTTCATTACCTACCAGTTTAGTAGCTTCTAAAATTTGTAAATAGGAAACTATACCTTTCATCATTCTTATTATGCAAAGACCACTTATTTTCTCAATCTGAACCAACTAGTCGCACATTGTAGTACGCGCACACAATCAAGTATACAAAATAAATATATAAAATGTTGAAAAAGTTTTATATACATAATGATAAATGATAATATAATTTTATTGTTTTATCCTTTACCTACATTAATATAAAATATATGATGAAAAATGATAATACAAAATTTATTGCAAATGTCAATCATTACATATAGAACTATTTAATTTTTTTAAAATACTTATTATTGTCAAATTAAACGTATTTTGTATAAATAATATATATCAGTTTGCGAATGTGGGGAACCGGGCTCGATCCCGACCGACGCCAAATATTTCGAATTTTAAATGGCATAAAATTAACCCCTGTCGTGCACTCTCCACACCAGCAATAAGTGACCGTGAGGTGACGCCTGGTAAGCACCCGTACGTTGCAAATATTTCATCATTACCGATATATGTGTACAAAGCAGATTGGCACACCCAGCAATGGGTAATAAGCCATGATGATATAGTACAATGCATTTCGTACAATCTTTTGTTATTCTGGTATTTCCGAATCATAGAGATGAGACATTTTCTGTTTCAATGCTATTTTTAGCTCAACCCCTAATTTAGCCCTAATAAACCGATCTTGTCTGAGACAGGTATAATAGACAATAACAATGTACCGTCAAAGAGAGCATTCTCTTTTAAATATTACCTTGATGCAAGTTTTCATTGTTTCCAAAAATATGAATTAATAAATAAGCAAATAAATATATAATCTCGGCTTATTACCTAGTTCTGAAGGTTTTAATTTGCCTTTTTTCCAAATTTCGGTAATAACAAAGTTTGTATTATTTAAATTTGCACATGATAACTGTAATTATATTTACGTATTTAACTTACATTATTCTGTACTCAAAAATCAGTAGAAATTTCATAAGAAGAGGCGAGTAGGTATTTATGTCACGAACAAACAAAATTTCGGGGAAATTTCCGTCTGTAGGGTTTTATGATTTCCAGATGTATTTGAAGTAGGTATAAAAGGTTAGTCAAGGTCAGTCTCAGGTCATTTTCATCCCATTATATATTCCAAAATATTTATGTATTTATTTTAACACTGTTGTTGCGTGTTTGGAGTCTTGATTTTTTTTTTATTATTATTTATACAAAGTGAATATGAACTATATAGTATGACAAACTTTAACAGTTTGTTCGGAGGTCATTTCGAGTAAAAATGAACTTAAGTCCTATCCATTTTAGTTATTAAAATACAATAAAGTTCAACTAATGCATATGCCTTTTAATAAATGCAGTCAACGAAAATAATAAAAGAAACAAAAATTGAAGGGTAAATATTTGATAAAAGATAATAAATTTATGTTGATTGTTTACTCTTAAAAATAAAATACCTAAATGATTAAAATATACATTTCAATATTTTTATATTTTTTTAATTACAAAGAAAAAACATTTGGTGTAAGTTTCATAAATTTTATTTTATCGTATTGTTTATCTTTACGCATAAGAAGAAATTTTTCAATTGTACCAGAATAAATTTTTGTAACACAAAACGTCATTTATACATTGTTACGATACAATGAAACATCGACATAACAGCGATATATTGATACATTAATATTCCAATACATTGATATATCGGATTTATCGGTATATCGATACCAAACAACTACTACTGGTTTTCAATACCTATATACCTACTGTGCGCATGAGTATTTATAAAGCTTGAAAGCTTGAAAAAGCTTGAAATAGCTTGAAAAGGCTTGAAAAAGCTTGAAAATCAAGCCAAGCCTAAAATATTTAAAGCTTGAAGTTTTCAAGCCAAGCCAAGCTCTCTTTCCATCAAGCCCAAGCCAAGCCAAGCCTAACATTAAAAAAGCTTGAAGTTTCAAGCCAAGCCAAGCTTTTTTATTTCAAGCCAAGTAGCTTGGCTTGGTGAATCCCTAACCACAAGGCGTAGAAATCGATATCTCTGATGTCTAAATCATGCGACATAAATAAAAAATGATGCCTGTACAAGGAGAAAATATGTCAAAATAAATTCTAGAGGATTTATATTATATATTTTGACAGTTCATTTGTATAATATAGCTCAAATTCGTAGGTAATAAGTTGAGAAAAGCTACAGAAGCTGCATCACCAATTTGTTCTGACGGTTCTGCACTGTATTCTTTATATTCCTCTTTAGAAACTTAGTAGGTAGAATTCAAAATTCTCGAAATAAAATTTGAGAAAATCAATTTTTGTTTAAGAACAAATACTATGTTTATTGTCAAGGTGTGAATTACCAAAAATATATCTACTAATTTCTTAAATTTATTGAAATGTCAAAGATGACAATTGAATTTTTCATAAACTTTTAATTCTTAAAAATTTGGATATTTATGATATTTCTACTCTAGATCACAAAAAATCTGATGTGGCCAGTACATAACCTCTCGCCAGATATTTTACCTTGTACGCATAAAACAAAAAATATTTTTAAATACAAATACATATATTCATGTCTCACTACAAAATAATTCTCACATATATTTGCAAAATCTATGGGATATTTTAATATAAATTATGTACAATACAAACATTTTCTTTATATTCAATATCCTGAAATTTTCTTTTTCTACTTTCCTTTTCTTTTTCTTTATATTCGTCATTTTTTCGCAAATTCCTTTTATATTCTTTTTTACGTATATTCTTTTGCGTTGTTGACTTTTTATTTATTTTCATAATCTTCATAATGATGTACAAATATTTTTGACAGTGACATTTATGTGTCAATTACAAACATTTGAATTTCTTGCCTTGTAGTAGTTTGATCTGAGATTTATTACATCGATTTATTTTGTTTGTATTTCTTTATCTCTACATCTATTGAAGATATAATAATGAATTTATAATTATCGAATAAAGAATTTAACGTTCTTGAATATAAATATTATATAACTACTACTTCCAGTTGTCCAATTATTACCAAAACTTAATCAACTCTTCCCATTATTGTTATATTGAGGAATCCGTAGTTAAAAATGTTTTTAGTCTTATAGTACTTGAGAAATCGTGGATCCAACATCCAAACACAAACGCACACACACAAACACGCGCGCGCGCAAACGCACACGCACACACACACACACACACACACACACACACACACATCGGATTCTAAGGAACTTAAAACGTGCTTATTCACTAAAATCTGGATATGCGATGTTTAGTATGAATTCAATACCTCTCTTAGTGAGAGGTAAAAATAGTCTACTTGTATACACCTGAGGAGAAGATAATATTTTTCCCTCAATAAAAATTATGGATTTTTTTTCTTGATCTATAATAACTATTTATTTAAGGCGGCTACACAATTTCCTAGAAACGAGAACAAGAACTGTAACGGAGATTTTGTCAACACATCAAACGTTTTATTTAGTAAAATTAACTAAAAATTATTTATCTATAATCAAAATATGCTTAAAACATTATGTTTTATATGAAAATATTTGTTTGCCAGCAAGAGTTTTTTTTTTAATCAATATTTGAAATGAAAACTAATTAATTCATATTCCTTTATTTTTTCTAATGAATACTAGTTTTACATTCAAACTAGAGCAGCATTTTTATTTTCTCCATAACTCCATATAATTTACGTTTCAAATTTATGTAAAATTCAAATAACGTAAGAAATGCGCACCATTTTGTATATCTCTTTTGTCGTTTTGTTTTTTACTATTTCGAGGGAGTGTAACAGAGTGCTGTCTGGTTTTTATGTGTTTATAAAATTTTCATAAAATATGCGAAGTATCGTTTATCCTTTCGGGGGTATTTGACAATATAATTTTATTAAACTTCAGAAAAGGGAAAAAGGGAATCACCAGGGTAGTATAGAGCAAATGGAGAATGTTACACGGTTTAATTTTAATCGGTTTAATCAACGACGGAACGACATATTCGCTCCTCAAATATTTGGCTAGCTAGCTAATTTTATATGGGGTGTTTGCTTCTACTCTACTAAATATTTGATTACAATATCTTTCAATCATATCACACTAGATCGATTACGACTGTGAATGGCTACTGAATACGTACTTCCATGCACAAATAATCACTTTAACTGACTAGTTATTGTTATTTTTATTAACTGATTTATCTCCACGGAATATAAATAGTGGAGTCGCGTTGCTATAGGCGATAAGTGACAGATTATTGGACGCTTTGAGTTCGATTCTGACTGACGTCTAACTGAAAACTTTAAAATTTATTCCAAGTTTCAATTTAGTACAAAAGTGGCCCTTGTAGAGTTCTCTCTCTCTCTCCATAACAGCTTCAAGAGCCCATGAGGTGGGGGCTGGAAAAAGTCTTCTACGGTAAAGATATGTCGCCATTACCGAAATAAGAGATTAAAAGCACATTGGCACATCCAAAAATGGTCGTGATATAAGGCGTTCGAAATCTGTTACGAAAGTATTTAATATATGGGAAAACACTTTTTCATTACGTGTTACATCCCAAAATTTTTGAGCAAAAATACTTGAGTAAAAAGTTGCAGAGCATGAAATTCTGCAAATAAATCTATAAAGAATAGTATATTATATTACATACCGTGCCGAAAAATGCTCCATTACAGCCGAGCTGTGTTAGATGACCGAGGTTTACCGAAGTCAGCTATGAGCGCGAGGATGGAATTAGCATATACGCGAGGTGTGTATACTATTTTATTCACAATCAATTAATAATAATTAAGTTTTAGACATAATTTTATTAATATTTTTACAGTTTTATTATAATTTGTTTATTGATTCTGACAGTTTAGTTATTTATTTATTTATTTTATTTATTTATTTATTTATTTCATAATTATTCAACAGGAAATAATTCCCAATTACAGAATAATATAAAAGGTAATTTGATGGGTACAGAGAATACAAAGAAAAAAACCATAATAATCCAATTACAGACTAAACAAGTGTAAATTCCAAACAATTAAGAATAAGAAATAGGACAAAAAAAGTTAAATATATGTACTTGCTATTATGAAATGTTATTAACTGTTTCCGTGACTTTTCTCTTAAACATAGCAAAATTAAATGAAAAATCAAGACTATTTCCATAAGAATTGAAAGCAGTACAAATACTGCGAATTGGTGAATTTAAGTGATAATTTGTACGTGAAATGTTGAAAACAAAAGTCACCGAATGCCTCGTATTACGGGGCTGAACATAGAAATTTATTTGAGATAATAAATTCGGATCGTTGATAAAATTGTTAATAAGTTTGTACAAAAAATAAAGTTGTTGTTTGATGCGACGTGTTTCAAGCGATTCTAAATTAAAGAGAGACAACAAATTATTGTAATCAAGGACTGGCCAGACACCAAAGAGACGATAATACCAGTGCTTACAAAACTTTTTCTGCACATTCTCAAGATTGAAAACTAAATAATCGTAAAATGGGTTCCAGACAATGCTACAGTAGTCTAATTTACTACGTACTAACATGATGAATAAAGTATATAGACATTGTTTATTAGAAAAATCAACAGTGGAGCGTAGAATGAAACCTAAAATTTTGTAAGATGCTGATATAAGTTGTGGTATATGAACTGAAAAGGTAAGTTTAATATCAAATACGACACCAAGATCTTTTTTAGTGGAGACTCTTGATAATAAGTTATCTCCGATTTTGTAGTCAAAGACGATGGTGTGAAGCTTTCTAGAAAAAGTTAAAATTTCGCATTTATTTAAATTGAAGTACAATTTATTTTTTAAAGTCCAATTGTAAATCTTGTCCAAGTCGGACTGCAATTTGTAACAGTCATTTATACTGGAGACTGTATGATATAGTTTAAAATCATCTGCAAACAACAGACATAGGGAGTGATCAACAACATCAACTATATCGTTAATAAATAGTAAAAAGAAAATGGGACCCAAAATGGAACCCTGAGGCACTCCGGAGGTAACGTCATAATAATTTGAAATGAAACCATCAACAAAAACATACTGTTGCCGTTTGTATAAGTACGACTTAATTAAATTTAGAAAATTTGTTGCAAAACCTAGATGATACAGTTTAGAAATTAATATTTGATGAGATACGGTATCAAATGCTTTGGAGAAGTCTGTATAGATACAATCTACTTGATTTTTTCCGGCAAAAGCATCTGACACATACTGCGTAAAAGTTGTTAAATTTGTAACAGTAGATCGTCCGGGAATAAAACCATGTTGCTGAAGGTTGATGATATGCGCTGTCTGACGCTGAATATTTTTAAATAATAAATTTTCAAATATTTTAGGAAAGATACTAAGGCAAGAAATAGGGCGATAATTGCAGAATTGAGTTTTATCTCCAGATTTAAAAATGGGGCAAATTTTGGCGATTTTCCACTGTGAAGGAAATGATTGATGCTTAATACATAAATTAAATAAATAACAAAGTTATCTTCTCATTTGAAGCCTGTGGGTGTGGATCGATTTCGACCCGTGCAGTTTTTATTTTTTATCTACAGTGCTATATTGAATTTAATGATTTCAATAACCAAACTACATTCAGTAATCATCATGACTCAAGGAAAGAAAAAACTTAACCTTATTAGATAAAAACACACCCTAAAATCGTGACAGTAAAAAACATTAAGTACATCGGTAAATACGTATTTCTAAATTTGTTTTTGCTCAAACAGTATATACAATTTCTAAAAAAAAAAATAGAAATAACATTTGTGGTCCGAGTAAAAACGTGACTACCTTAGTAAAATATATTTACTCTACCAGCGAATATAATTTACTCACTTGCGTTAGATTATTTTTGAAGTAGCAAATCCAATATAGTAAAATATAACATAATATTAACTAATACTAATATTCTTATTACTAAAAGAATAATTTAATTTCCTCAAAAAAATTATAAATATTTTAAATAATAACTACTACGGATATTATGTTACCTGACTGTGAAATGTCTTCCGTCGCAGAGAACTTTATAAAGTATGCCTAAATTATAATTTACTGTACTAAATAGTATGAAATTGAAATGTAGAAATAAAAACACATATTTTATCAAGTATTTTATATAAAAATATATTTAATATATTATTTATTTAATACAAAAATAAAAATTTGTTTTGTAATTACAAAACAATACAATAATTTATAATGAAAAATAAACAACACTACATTGTTTTCTTGAAATTTTATTTTGTTTTAACTTTCTATTTATCTACATTTTATTAAAAACATCTTTTCAAAGAAATGTACGTCTTACCATTTGGCATATCATATTATTTCGATGCAATGGTCAACATTGATCTCCTGGAGAAATGACCGAACGTAATCATCTGCCATTGTTTTACTACAATGTAATTAATATCTTTACTAATAAATAATAGAATACATGAACAACTTACTATTAGTTTAATAAGAAAGACACAAGTATTACGCACTTTTCCAATATCTTATTGCTTCTACAGATACAGAACACATTCTACGTATACGTACTACGCGATATAAGGTAGATCACAACATAACGTGTGTGGCATAGTACAGTATAGGGGAATGGGATTAGAAAACGATTGAGCTTGCACAAGCTAATTTGGCTATTCTATTCATTGAAACAGAAAACATTTTACCCTATTGGTAAAATCTTAACTAAAAGAGAAAGCTGGATAAGCTGAAATAGTAATTTTTGTTCATTCAAGCAGGATTTTTTTAAACCTATTGGTTAATAAATTTACTCATACAGTAAAATATATTTCCTGATTTAATCAATTACATTAACACAAATAAAGAATATCATGCTTGTTTGGCTAAAATATCAAGAAATAAAGTAAAAACAGATTTCTGCACAAGTACATGGTAATTTATTGGAAATGTTAATAAATTTTACCTAATTTCTGTTAGTAGTATTATCTACTCTACTAAAACAATAAACTAAAATATTATTTAGTAAAAATAATATTCTGCAAGAGATGAAACAGCTTAGAAATAATACAAATTGACATATTTAAAATTACATATTTCTATAAAAGAAAAATAAGGAACTATTTCAGATTTATTTATTAACAAATTTAGTTAATGCAACTGCAGATGAGACATTTTAAGGCATTTCAACTAATGAAGTCAAATTATTTTTTTCCGTGTATAATCTTTCAAAAAATAATGCTTAAATATTAGTTTGTTTACAAAAAATATATTAATTTTGCTCCATTATAAATCGCATTTTCGTCTAAATATTTCATAATTTTTGGTTAAAAAGGAAATGGATTTTAAAAAATAAAAATAGGTGCACTCTCCTCACCAGCAATGAGTGCCCGTGAGGTGACGCCTGGAAAACGCCCGCGCGGTACCAATATGTCATCATCATTACCGAAATCTGTGTACAAAGCAGATTGCCACACCCAGCAATGGGTAATATGCCGTGATGATATATTTATATTTATTTATTTAAAATAGGTGAAGCATGTTTGAACTATAATCTGTCAGGGTTTGCTTTTTTATTTTGAATTTGTTTATAAACATTAGCGGAATTGTCAATAAAATTTAGTTGACTCAACTGAATTTTATTGACAATTCCGCTAATGTTTATAATCGATCCACGGGGAACTTATATGCTTCGATAACAACTTGCACAGATTGTTTCTGTAAGTATAAGTTGACAATAAGTTGGAGTTGCTTCTCGAAATTACGGAGAATTTTACCGAAGACGACTACAAAAATTTGAATTCATTTAGTAATTACAATAAAATATTTAAAAAAATCTGGTGTGGCCAACACAATACCTCCCTGCCATTTGCACCCCGAGTCACAAAAAAGATTAAGTTAATCCTTATTTTTGGATTACCGAATTTTACTCTAATTTTCACAGTTTATTTCTTAAAATATAGTCTAATCTAATCCAAGTAGCTATATTTTTTTAAACCCCTCAACAGGATTAAATCCCAATTACAGAGTGGGTTTACATTCACACACATCCATGCCTTAGTGGGATTCGAACCCAGAGCGCCGAGGGCACTCATGACATGAGGCGTTACTCTAACCAGTGAGCCACCGAAGCTATAATAAAATGAAGTTTAAATTTTAAATACCGGGATAGAATAGAATTCGCTAATTGTTAATTTTTATTAATCTAAATACATACCTACATGTTTACTTATGCTGGAAACTGTATTGAATTCCTTTTCTATTGTTCTATTTACTTTTTTCTTTTTAAAACATTACTAATATTATTTTGAAATGATTAGTTCTTTGATAGTGACATTTATCTGTCAGTTACATACATTTGAAAACTGCGTTTTGTTTGTTTGGATTTAAATTATAGATAATTTTATAAATTTACAGTGGACCCCCGGTAATCCGACAAACGTTTTGCAGGGCAGTGTCGGACTATCGAATTTGTCGGATTATAGAGTACTGCCTAAGACCCCCTAAGTCCGGAATTTTTTACAAACGAGTACTTTGTAATCCGAAAATTACAGACCCAGTGATAAGATTCTATATGTTATACTCTGAAGCACAAATCATACTTCATTATGTATGTCAAATTTAGTAAATTAGACAACACAATAGAGAGCTTACGGTTTATTATGAAATTAACGTCATTAATGCTATAGAACTTACAAACAATAATAACTTTACTTTACATTAGGAAATATGTAATTGTGCATGCATTATCTACATTAGCAAAGACTGTCAAAAAATATACAATAAATAGTCATGTCGGATTACAGGGGGTGCCGGATTAGACAGGGGCCGGATTACCGGGGGTCCACTGTATATACAAAATATAAAGAAAAAGTATAAATGCAAATCTATAGAAAAATAACATTAATCTCGAAAAAATAACATTGAAAGTTATTATTCGAAGAAAAACTATTTTGAACTCCTTGTAAAGTGCCATTTCCGGTTATCCGATTTTCACCAAAACCTAATGGGCTCTTTTCATTACAGAAAAGGTTCGAAATACAAGTTTTCAAAATTTTTTGAATGATAATATTTGAGGTAGTATGGAGGATCCACACATACATACACACACACGTACATACACACATATACATATACCCGCATACACATATACACAGACATCATCGTGAAAATGCTAAAATTGGATTCTAGGGACCTTAAAATGTGGTCGTTTACCAAAATCTCGATATGAGATTTTTAGCACGATCCCTATACCTCCCTTACCAAGGGTAGCGGGAGGTAAAAATATATCATCACGGTATATTGCCCATTGCTATATAAGTGTACGGTATGCCAATCTACTTTGTACGCCGTATCGGTAATGATGATGACATATTCGTACCGTGCGGGTGTTTACCAGGCGTCACCTCACTTATTACTTTTATTAATTATATTTACTAAAATACAAATAGTAAGCCATATTTTCTCATGATTTTACTTACTACGCAATCGTAATTTATTTCCATTCGCACTCGTTTTGTATAAATGGTTGTTCCCAGTGGGTCGCTAACGACCCATGTTGTTCCGGGTTCAAAGGCGATAAAACTGTTTAGAAGGTTTTCCTCTCAATTATAATTTTACTAATTTAATGCCTACTGTTATTTTGTTGTTAAATAAAGCGTTCTTTTTATTATGGACATCTTTATTATAATTTGACTTCAAAATGACAATGACATTTGCGAAGTGCAGTTAACAATAAGTCACTTCCCAACTATTTGGTAGGTTAAAAACGCACATATTACTAAACGATTGTGAATAAAATTATTTTCGTTTGTTTAGAAACTGCAAAAATTAAATATGAAAATTACGAAAATTAATAGTGCTGGCCATGGAATTAAAACAAATAGACAAATAAATATGAGACGTGAGATGTTTTATCTCTCATAAAATTTTATTTATTTTAAATTTTTAAATAAAATTATAGGTAATACTTAATGTAAAATTCATAAGCAGAATAAAAATTTATTTTTATACAGTGGAAATGTTAAAAACAACCAACCAATATATTAAATTAAAATTTTATCCGTGTCAAAAAGTATAAACGCAGTTGTGGGCGTAATGCGTAAAAGCCATGATTAAAAATTTATTAACAAAATTATAAGCGTGTCAAACGGGCTTATAATAAATTCCATATGAAATGCATTGCATTTTACACATCGCTATAAAATAGACTTTACGTTAATGTATGAAGCTATTACGTCACGCATAGTACATAACTTAATTTAACTTAAATCTCTATTAGAATAATCTTAATCTTAAATACCGACCGACGCCAAATATTTCGAATTTTAAATGGCACATAATTGGCCCCTGTGGTGCACTCTCCATGTCAACAATGAGTGCCCGTGAGGTGACGTCTGGTAAGCGCACGCACGGTGCAAATATTTCATCATTACCGATATCTGTGTCCAAAACAGATTGGCACACCCAGCAATGGGTAATAAGCCGTGATGATATATTTATTTATTTATTTTATTTAATCTTAAATATAAAATATGCATTCCCCGACTGGATCCAAGTAATACTAAAATGTTGAAATGCAAAATTCTCCTTTTCAATCAGTAAGTTATACAACAAAAGGTTCGAAAATAATCAAATATACAGTTGAGAGGACAAGATGTTTATTCAGGTAACACATTGAGCCCGTAAACTGTATATTCAGAAGATTTTTGAAGCTCGAGTTTTACTCGTATATATTAAGACTATACAATAAATTTGTAAAAAAAATTGATGAAATGTCAAATATATTACTTATTTATTTATATCCATGGATGATAGGATTACATATGATTCAATTGTTTGTGACCGAAATACGCCATTCGTTGTTTCGAGAGCGTAGCTCAAGTGGTTTTGACAGGACAAATCTTTGAAACAAATTGCCATCGAGAACATTTAAAAGTAAAAAAATATTCCGTGCTAAAAATCAAAACGAGTGTTATTTGTCAAGATAATTCCACGAGTAAATATCATTTGAACGTCATTATTTGTTATACTTCGTTTTTTTTAAGAATTCAGTGTGAAGAGAAAGGATTGCATTGTTGTAATCAAATATTTTACATTTTTATTTTTTAGCACATGAAAATCATATAAATTAACCTTTATTGCTATGAAAATGTATTTATTTATACTTTACGCGTTTCATACATCATTATTATTATTATTTATTCAAATTTGAAGTTTTAAACTGTCATTGTTAACTCGATAGCAGCAATCTCTAAATTGATTCCAAATAGAACTTTTGCTTTTCCTGATGTTGTCGGAACTGTATTTTCTATATCACTTAATATTTTGTCTTTATATATATGTCCAAATCGAAAATTCATTTCTTCTTCATGGAATAAACTGAGAATTGATAATAAATTTATTTATTTGACATATCAAAAATCTTGAAAACAGTGCATTACCACGGAGAAGGTAAATAAGAATATATCTAATTTATCCACTTCCTTCCTATTTTATTGACAGCAAATTGCGATTTTAACGTTTTCAATTGTCTATTTTTACCTCTTGTCACACCGAAGGTAATGGAGGTAATGTTATTGGTCCAAAAATTCGATGGTGAGTTTTCAATAAATAAGCACGAATTAAGGTCCCCACAACATGTTTTTAGTGTTTTTAAGATGATGGGCCAGTTGCATAAAACGTTGTTAGCTGATCATGTGTTTAACTGCACGTTCTAACCATGGATACGTATCAAATATATTTCTATTTTCCGTATTTAAGCTTTCTACATTTATGAAGAGTTGATTAGATTTTGGGTAAAATTGGACGACTAGAAGTCAGGGCCGCTCCGTGGGTATAAGGCGCCTTTGTGCAAGGTTATATGTTAGCGCCCCAACCCCCTCCCCCCACGATCTAAAAGTTGCAAAATAAAGTTTAAACTGTATTTTTTATTCATCACAAATGCTATAGACGTAACATGTTGATGAAATTTTCTTAGATTCATTCTTGCAATCAATAGGTTAAAATCAAAATCGTTTGTTGTAATCAACAATTATACAACAGATATCAGAATTGGATATAAATCATAAAGCATTGATTCTTCGCAAAATAGGCATTTAAATAATGGATTCATTGTAGGATTCATTCTTGTAATCAATATTCTTGAGTTATAATCAATATATTCTTTGTTGTAATCAACATTTTCATATATATTATTCCAATAAAACAAAGCTAGAAAAAGAACCGATTGATACGATAATTATTTTACTTATAAATTGTAAGTTGTATATTAATTTTATCTTTACGAATAGGAGAATTATTTAAAAATTTACTATCATTTGCTTTACTATCTTGAAACGGCGCCCCTCAAAGTCAGGCGCCTTTGTGCGGGGCACAAGCTGCTCACCCGCACGGAGCGACACTGCTGGAAGTGATACTTTAATTGAAGCCCATAACAGTTTTTAATGAAAAATTATATTAAAATATAAACCAAAACTTTTGAATTTTAGTATTTAAGACTATCATATCAAGGGGAATAACATATTAAATTTTGGCTAAAATTAATAAGCCAGAAGTGATAGTTTACTTGAAGCTCTGAACAGATTTTCGTGAAAAATATATTATGATATATTCCAAACCTCGTCAAATTTGGTATTTAAGACTTTTGTATGAAGTGGAGCAATATATATTTTGGGTAAAATTGGTAAACCGGAAGTGATATTTTATTTGAAGCTCTGAACATATTTTCGTGAAAAATATATTGATATAATCCAAAACTTGTCAGATTTGGTATATAAGACTTTTATAAATGAGAACGACATATTAGATTTTTTTCTAAGATTGATAAACCGGAAGTAGTATCTTACAGAAAGCTATAAACAGGTTTTTTTGAAAAAATATATTAAAACATGATCCAAAACTTATCAAATTTGTTATTTAAAATTCGTGTATAATTTGAAACAACATATTAGATTTTGACTATCCTTATATGATAAACCGGAAGTGGTACTTAATTTGGAGCTATTAACAGATTTTCGAGGCAAAACACAATAAAATATAATCCAAAATTTTGTATTACACACTTTTCTATTTATTAAAACAACAAATTAGATTTTGTTTACAAACGATCAATCGGAAGTTATACTTTACTTAAAGCTCATTGCTATTTTAAACATAGAATTGACGGGAGGTTGTATGTGCTGGCCACATCAGATTTTTATGTAGTGGAATCATCAGTCATACTCGTAAAATATTCGCACAAAATTTGTATTCCCTTGTAACCTAAATGTCATTAATTATCTACTTTTCACAATATACGTATATAAATTTGATATAATAAATATGTAAACAAATACAAATATTTTGTGAGTGTAGATAATTTTGAAAAGTTATAAAATTTTATAATGAAAACCGATGTTTAGATCCATCACAATGACAAAATATGCAAATTAAAAATACTGAAAATATATGAAGTAATTCCATCACAAAAAGATTTACATGAAAATGACAAATTTAATAAATTAAAATTCCTAAAATTCTACGGGAGAAAAAATCGTTGAATAATTCGTAAGACAATTTCTCCACTGCTAAGTCATTTTCCCGGGACAAATCTTATTTTTCATATAAACCGATTTGCTACATCGCACAATCTTTTAAAGCACTCTGCACGATTACCCAGGAGACATCAGCTGCCACTGGTTGGGAATCACCGTGTTACAGAGACGCATACTCAACACACGTTACATAGGTAACGTCAGGACCGGACCGAAAATTTGCTCCCGCATTCTACTCATTTATTAAATAGGCTTCATCTATCTTTCTACTTAAGATATGGAATCGTAAGTCGCACTCTCAAGCGAAAATGTCCATTTATATATAAATACCCGAAAACAGACTTGAAAAAATTAATAAATAAATATGTCGGCATCTCTAATTTTGATTTTGATAAAAGGCGAAATGTTTTACTTTTATCATCTGAAACTTATACTGTATAATACGTAAACCTAGTACATTATTGATAATGTAACTCCAAGATTACAGAAACTGAAAACTTTTATTTATATACTATAGAACGTTCAACACTGATTAACATAAGTTTTTAAAAAGACGTTTTTAGTACTGTAAGCTTTTTAACATTGTTCGCCGAAGAAGTTCAAAATTTCACACTACTTTTTTAATAAATTTTGCATGATTCGTACGCCTCGGCTAGAAAAGAACAAAAATAGCTTCGGACCGATTCAATGAATCTCAAGTGTTTCTTCTTTTTACCTTCCGTCACTTTTAGGTAAGGAAGGTATTGTATTTGGCCAAAAAATTCGATGATGAGTTTTTAATAAATAAGTACGTTTTAGGGGCCCTAGAATACGATTTTACTATTTTTTGTCTGTATGTATGTATATATGGATGGATGTATGTTTGTATTTCGGATCGCATAACTCCAATACCACCTTTCCGAAAATTATAATTTTTGCGTATTCCTTTTCTTTAGATCCATATGAAGAGCTGATTAGATTTTGGTTATAATTGGTGGACCGGAAGTACCCTAATTTGAAGATTTTAACAGTTTTTCTTGAAAAAATGCTGTTAAATATCACTTTTTCACATTTAATGTTATTATAAATATTTAAGAATATTTTATTCTCTATACGATTTTATACTTAATATTCAATGCATATAGAGTTAAAAAATTATAAAGAAATTAAATTTCACAAAGCAGCCAGCTGTGCTATAAAAATTGAAACATCTACTACATTAAGAAAATTCTGATTGACAAATGTCAGTGTCAAAATGCAATTTATATAATATGTTTGAGTTATAATTGTACTGGAAATATATAGAATCTTACAAGAAATTTTCTGTATGGAATTTATACAAAATACATAGAACTGACTGAAGGTAATGTACTGGAAATATGGAATCATTTGCAAAAAAAACTTTCTGTGTGGAATTTGTAAAAAATACATAGAACTGACGGAAGGTAATGTGCTGGCCGCCTCATATTTTTTCTTATTATTATTATTATTATTATTATTATTATTATTATTATTATTTGTTGTGATATTATATAATCGGTCATTAGTGTCTGTAAAGTTTTGCGCAGACGCTAATTTGTGATTTAATTGAATTTTTTGAATTAATGTGTACATTGACATTCTTAGGAAAGGGTGACCCTTGATGTTTCCTGTGTTTTGGCTGTTGCTTTGATTCAGACTGATTAATGGTGAATTCATCTTTTACGATACTAATTTCTTACTTTACATAAACATAGCATGATCATAAGGGATCAGAAGCCGGGGGACACACCACGCAGAAATTTTTGTCATTCCTAACTAATAGCTCCGAATGTTTTTGATTTGTTTCAACAACAAACCCTTTTCAATTTTTAAAAAAGTAGGTATGTACGCGCTGATTTAATAAGTCAAATAAAGTTGCATATTAGCGGATTGAAAGTAAAACTATGCAGGGACACCAATGAAAGTTCGTATAACCTCATAAAAACCGAATTTTTCAATCCACTTTTGTTAACCTACGCTGCTGTAGGGTTCACATATTTGAACTCCCAACTCCAATAGGGTCTTCTACTGTAGTAACAAATTAGATCATAAATAAATAAAATAAATATATCATCATGGCTTATTACCCATTGTTGGGTGTGCCAATCTGCTTGTAGACACATATTGGTAATGATGAAATATTTACACTGGGCGGGTGCTTCCCAGGCGTCACCTCACGGGCACTCATTGCTGGCGTGGAGAGTGCACCACAGGGGTCAATTTTGTGCTATTTAAAATTCGAAATACTTGGCGTCGGTCCGGATCGAACCCGGGTCCCCAGATTCGCGACCAGACACTCAGGCACGCGGCCACTAGACCCCATTCATAACAAAAATATAAAATAAAAATAGTGGAGGATCCCACTGGTACAATCAAATTCGTCTTCACAAGAACAGATCCGATTTTGATGTTTTTTTAAAAATGTTTGTTATATTCAATTATTCAAAATCAAAAACATTTCAGTTAGGGCACTCAATTATTTATATAGCGTGGCCGGATTTGCAAAGCCACCGTTGGGATCTCGGAAACTATAAGAGATACGATTTCGGTTACATAGGACATGTCGTGCGCCTTTGGCGGGCCATCTTAGATGTGCTTTTATTTTGCATAATATTCTTATAGGTTACTAGATAATAGTGGTTTTTATAATTTTGAAATTATTTTTAATTTTATTGTCTATCCAGTGACATACGAAAATAATTTGCCTATCGGTAATTTTTCGAGATATAACGAAAACTTACGTTTTTTTTTTTAAAGTAACCCGTATTTGATTTTTACATTGTAAAAATACTTATTTTTTATTTCTTCCGATTGGATAAAGGTTATTGTATTTTAAACTTGTTTTACTCTTCAAACATTAGATTTTTTACAATAAATTTTATAATATTGTATTGCTAATTAATATAAAATATAACGGAATAAAATGGTTTTTGTAATATTATGTACTTTGTATCTTTGTGTACAACCAAAGGTCTACCGTTCCGATATTGTGACATCCCAATTCTCAGAACTGCGAACAAAATATTTTTTTCCTTTCATAATTGTGGTACAGATTGGTTTAAATATGTAGCTAAAATGTAATAAAAAATTAAATTGCCGATAGAAAAATTATTTTCGTACGCCACTGAATAGACAATAAAATTGTCTAACTTTCCTATTTGAAACATTTTTCTCGATTACTGATAGTTTAGAAATAAATTCAAAATTAAAAAGTACTCCGTCATTATCTAGCAACCTATAAGAATTTTTGGCAAAACAAAAGCACATCTAAGATGGCCTGCCAAAAGGCCTGTGTCCACGATGCTAGAAATCGTTCCGAGTTCTCGATCATATTTTTTCATCATAAATATTGAACTTGTATGACTACAGATGTCGGGTTGGTCGAATTTATGAAGTTAGTTTCAGCCATTTCTACCAATACTAAAAACTAATAAAACATAACCAAAAAATTATCCCGGCAGTAAGTAAATTAAATTTTTACAGCGAATATATTAATTTGTTTATAAGTAATTATTTATAATCAATATCAAAAATGAGTAAAATTAGTCAATATTTTATAACTTTATCATATTCAAGCTTATCAAACATCAAATGTCAAGATTTTAAATTGGTAACATTTAAATGAAATTAGCAACTTGTACGAAAAAATGGGACAGAACGAATCTTTCCATTGTAGTTTTCTATTCGATTTTTGCGTCCGAGTTGGTAGTGTCCACGATCCGAGATATCGAATTGCGGCCTATATCCGAGAACTCGGATCGATTTCTAAGATCGTGGACACAGGCCTTAAGACGCACTACATGTCCCATATAACCGAAGTCGTAGCTCTTATAGTCTCCGAGATTCCAATGGTGGCTATCGAAATCAGGACATCCTGTATAAATAAATGAGCGCCCCAACTAAAATGTTTCTGATTTTGAATAATTGAATATAACAAACATTAAAAAAAATCATCAAAATCGGATCTGTTTTTGTGGGTTTAGAAGTTTTAACGATTTTTCCGCTTCATTGACTCGACTAAAATAAACCAACAAAATGTGTATTTCATTATTAGTAAATTACGTAAGTAATTTCCCTATTGACTTCCGTATTGTTTAGCATCCCCTCGGTGTTTGGGATTAAATATTCCTCCAGCCGGCCCAGGTAAATACGCGTTCCTCACCGGTTCCGTAACGGCAGCGTTAGCGCGCAAAGGAAAAGCAGTTTATAAATCCGTGCGGAATACTGGTAAATGGCAAATGTGGCCAAATGGCCCTCTGACGTTGCAAAATGACCACGCTGTAAAAATACCACTTCCAATTAGCGGATCGATGTAGATAGTGCTCGCTTCCTTCCCAACTCTTCCTCTTTGTTTATTTGGATGTTGTTATGGCTATGTTGCGAATACGAGCACACATGAACGTCGAGATCGCGTAGAATACACGAGCCCTGAAACGCCTTCGCAATAAAAGAACAGGTAGACTTTTAAAAGAAAATCAGTAAGATGATTGTTTGTGATTCTAATTATCCAGATTCAATTTTAATTCTTTTTCGTCTTCTCTGCGTTTATTCACGTGTCGCTGCAGTTTCTGTATATTTACATGTCAGTCTCGACTTGGTTAAATCTAAGGAGTCCATAATAACGCAAAAAAACTGCTAGTTTACACAACAGAACACATTCAGAACGATAACGAATACAACAAGAATAGCAAGAATCAGAAACCAAGATACACGATGGCGGAAATATCGTTACTGTATTAAAAGATGTCGCCGTTTTTACCTTCCATCACCTTCAGGTAAGGAAGGCATTGCCTTTGATCAAAAATTCGGTGGTAAGTTTTTAAGGAATAAGCACGTTTTAAGGTCCCTAGAATACGATTTTACTATTTTTACGATTGTCTGTATGCATGTGTGTGTGTGTGTGTGTGTGCGTGTGCGTGTGCGTGTGCGTGTGCGTGTGCGCGTGCGTGTGTGTGTGTGTGCGTGTGCGTGTGCGTGTGTGTGCGTGCGTGCGTGTGCGTGTGGATGTGTGTATATGTGTGGATGTGTGTATATGTGTGGATGTGTGTAAGTGTGGTGTGTGTGGATGTGTGTGTGTGTGTGTGTGTGTGTGTGTGTGTGTGTGTGTGTGTGTGTGTGTGTGTGTATAACAAAATTTTCGTCTACGATAACGAATACAACAAGAATAGCAAGAATCAGAAACCAAGATACACGATGGCGGAAATATCGTTACTGTATTAAAAGATGTCGCCGTTTTTACCTTCCATCACCTTCAGGTAAGGAAGGCATTGCCTTTGGTCAAAAATTCGGTGGTAAGTTTTTAAGGAATAAGCACGTTTTAAGGTCCCTAGAATACGATTTTACTATTTTTACGATTATGTCTGTATGCATGTGTGTGTGTGTGTGCGTGTGCGTGTGCGTGTGCGTGTGCGTGTGCGTGTGCGCGTGCGTGTGTGTGCGTGTGCGTGTGCGTGTGCGTGTGCGTGTGTGTGCGTGCGTGCGTGTGCGTGTGTGTGTGCGGATGTGTGTATATGTGTGGATGTGTGTAAGTGTGGTGTGTGTGGATGTGTGTGTGTGTGTGTGTGTGTGTGTGTGTGTGTGTGTGTGTGTGTGTATAACAAAATTTTCGTCTACGATAACGAATACAACAAGAATAGCAAGAATCAGAAACCAAGATACACGATGGCGGAAATATCGTTACTGTATTAAAAGATGTCGCCGTTTTTACCTTCCATCACCTTCAGGTAAGGAAGGCATTGCCTTTGGTCAAAAATTCGGTGGTAAGTTTTTAAGGAATAAGCACGTTTTAAGGTCCCTAGAATACGATTTTACTATTTTTACGATTATGTCTGTATGCATGTGTGTGTGTGTGCGTGTGCGTGTGCGTGTGCGTGTGCGTGTGCGTGTGCGTGTGCGTGTGCGTGTGCGTGTGCGCGTGCGTGCGTGTGTGTGTGCGTGTGCGTGTGCGTGTGCGTGTGCGTGTGCGTGTGCGTGTGCGTGTGCGTGTGCGTGTGTGTGCGTGCGTGCGTGTGTGTGTGTGGATGTGTGTATATGTGTGGATGTGTGTAAGTGTGGTGTGTGTGGATGTGTGTGTGTGTGTGTGTGTGTGTGTGTGTGTGTGTGTGTGTGTGTGTGTGTGTGTGTGTGTGTGTGTGTGTGTGTGTGTGTGTGTGTGTGTGTGTGTATAACAAAATTTTCGTCTACGATAACTCTAAAACTGCAATTCCAAAAATTATAATTCTTACGTATTCCTCTTCGTTGCATCCATATGAAGAGCTGATTAGATTTTGGTTATAATTAGGTCAACCGGAAGTATCCTCATTTGAAGATTTTAACAGTTTTTCTTGAAAAACCGATGGTAAATATCATTTTTTCACATTTAATGCTATTATAAATATTAAAGAACATTGTATTCTCTATACGATTTAACTGCATTTTATACTTCATATTAAATGGATATAGAGTTATAAAATTATAAAGAAATTAAATTTCATAAATTAGCTAACTATGCTAGAAACAGTACTATATTAAGAAAATTCTGATTGAAAGATGCCAGTGTCAATTGACATATTCGTAGTATATTTGTGTTATAACTTTACTCGAAATATAGGATCTTTTTGCTCGAAACTTTCTGTACGGAATTTGTATAAAATACATACACCTGTTGAAAGGTAATGTACATACAAGAAATTTAAAATCTTTTGCAAGGAACTTTCTGTATGGATTTTATAGAAAGGCATTTACGAAACTTGTATCGGTAGATACCGCATCTACCCACTGTGTTCGAAAACACGAGTGGTAAAAAGTTACCGTGTTTGAAAATTGTACAATATCTATCAGTTTAACGGATTCATTAAAAAATTCAATCTCAAAAAATGGTAGTGATGCAAAGCGAAGCGCGCGCGTTAAAATTGAAAATGTGTTCAAAGTAGAACTCTGCTCAGTTTGTTAACTACGTTAAATTTCTAACCGGTTTCAAATTTTCAACCTGATAAAAAGCTGTTTAGCGGTAACAGTTCACCGGTAGAATTTTCGTAAATGCCTCATATAACTGACACAGGCACCGGACAGCTAAATGAATGTGCCAAAACACTATCATAGTTCCAGGAAGCAAATTATAGAGGCGCGACAGTGCTTAAATTTTAAGAAAATGGATTAAGTCACCTTTGAGTTCAAAACATTTTGCAATATTTTGAATTGTAAAGTCACATAAGTCCTCACACCTGTCATTGAACGTACGCTTTAACATCTTTAATTATTTGGTAATCCAATTTGTAATAGTTTATAGATTTTGTTATAGTGCCAATAGTAATAGTGATTTATTTCGTGATTTCTCCAGTTTTAAAGTGTATTAACTGTGTTTATTTTTTGACGTAATACGGAATTGAAATTCAATAAGCTGATGAACATTCGTTGTGCTGTTTGATATAAAGTGTAGTGCAGAGAAGCAAATAGACGTTTAATTTTATATTTAATGATGAAATGTCGTACCATTTCCAATATCCTTTTATCTTACATATAAACAAAAATTAAAATAGAAGAGTATATATGTCTATCTGACATGTAATTTTAAATTTATTTATAAATGAATTTATAGTTATTGGATTGTGATTATTTAAAATATGTACTTATATTCAATTTTCTTATTGTTTTTTATTTTAAAAATTCAAAACTTCAATTTATCTGTACATGACATGTCTCCTATGTCTCAAACGACCAAGCCGACCAAGCCATCACAGTGTGCGTTAGTTCATGGAAGCAATCTGTAGATGTCACTATTTTGTATTTCAAAAAATACATTAGCTGTCCTATCTGTAGTTGAGGTAATCCGTGAACTGACGGAAGGTAATGTGCTGGCCACATCAGATTTTTGGTTTGGATGCCAGTCGTTTTATTGTTCAAAATGTATGTATAAAGCAAAATAGCCGATATTGTGGTTTGAGAATCCACGATTAATTTATCAGGCGCAGTTACATCCCACCAAAGTCACTATAGTGTCGCATTTATTTCGAAAAATGAATGGCCCAGCCCGTATTTTTTAGAAAATGAAAATGTTGCTACAGAAAATGTAACTGATGAACATTACAAAAAATGAATTAGACATTTTTGGTACCCCAGAAGGTGCTTGGTGTGGATAATACATGGTATCAGCAAGATGGGGCAACATTACATATTATGCGAAAATTGTTTCCCTATCGTTAAATCCCGCGTTTTGGTGATATTCATTTGTCAGTCAGGTTTCCTGTTCTTGCGTGGAAACGGACAGCCAAGTGTCAAAGATGACGTAATTGAATCCCGACAGCGTCAGGAAAATAATAGCATCTTTGCTTTTACAATTGTCAGTTTAAATTCAAAATTGACATGAATGTATGGTTGTTCTAACGGGCAACGTTTGTGGAGCATCAAAACCGTTTCAGTTTAAATGTCTAGATGGTATACAGGCCAAACTTATTAGGGCCCGTTTTGATGGCAAATCGGTTAACAAAAGCAGCGTACCATGATTTCTTCTACAACTTGCCAATGTTCTTGAAAGATGTACAGTGATGGACAGAAAAAAATGAGACAGGATTTTTTCTTCTACCGTAAATTGATTCTTGACATCCCCAGAAGTGTTGTAATTTGAATGCAAGTAAATAATTGAACAACATTAAACAGAATATTTCAATTTAGGAAACGATTTAATAATTGTTATTTACATAATTAGTTATGAAAAGAGTTCTTATGTAGAGGAATCAAATGTGAGTCAATAATTCATAAATTGATATTAAAGAAATCATTATTGATATATTTTTTTCTTCAAGCGTATTATAATATTGATATTATGCTACTGTACACACACTATAGAAGATATTCATTGTCTTACTAGTACAAAAATGTTGTTATTGTTGTACTAGTAAAAAAATGTTAGTGGCTTAGTTCACCGCTGGCGGCGGCAGTCATCACAGCAGCACAGATTGTATTGAAAATTGTTATTTGACAGTTGAATCGTTTTTGTTTTGTAGTGTACACAGCCGACTTTGGCTGAAATTGTAAACACTACAATCAAAAAAATCCAAAAAAAAAAGTGAAAAAATCTTTGAAACACTTGAAGAAAAAATAGTATATGTTATTCGGAGTAGAACGCCCTTTTTGTGTTTTACCCAGCTTGCCTAGCCTCGGCTAACGCCTCGGCCGCAATAGCTGGGTTCAACACAAAAAGACCGCTTTCTACTCCTAATAACATAATATACTATTGTTTTTCTCTTATTATCAGTTGTCAGTTGTGTAATATCCTTTATCCACAACTGTCAAATAATATATCCATAGCCATAATTCAATCGAATTTTATCAATTAATGACCTTCAATACTGTTGATAATTGAATAATATTGACAGTTCAATGGAGTAATATTATCCATTCGTTATGTCAAATTTAAATCCTAACTTTCGAAGAGTACAAACAAAATTACTTTTATTAAGTAATTAATTTCTTATAAAAAGCTAATATTACACTAGCTTTGTCATTTTTCATACTTTTAATTTCTTGTTAAGCTTAAGCTGTAGTTGAATACTCGGTTTTAAGATTTCTTGTTAAACGTCAAATCACTTCATAATTTTGTTCAATTTTGTTACACTAACAAAGGTAACTAAATTTTTGTATGTAAACAATTTTTTTGCATGTCAGTAAAAAACTTCTAATTTTTTAATATAAATACGTCACTGATATGTTATTATTTGACAATTGTGGATAAAGTAAAGTATTCTAGTCGCATGTAATGGCTATTACTCATTCGAATTATTTACATCATTCGCCTTTCGACTCGTGATGCAAACGTCATTCTTATGAGTAATGACTGGTTTATGACGGATTTAATTTATAAATTTAGATTTACAAATTTAGTTTTAAAATTTACGATTTACCTTGTTGTTTTATAGTGAATTTAAAGATATGAAATGTGTCCAATCAACTTATATTGGGTCACGTGGTTTGACACAAATGGAATGACAGTTATATGATAATTATTACTTTTATCATAATCAATCTGAATTGTTCTACAGATAATATTAATAATATATTCATATTTTCGGAATCCATTTGTCAAATCAAAATTAAAATGTTTCAACTGTCACTTGAAACTGTCATTTTCCCCACCAAAATCATTGTTTGAAATACTGTGGACGCATTTACAAATTTACATTTAGAATATAAAATATGGTGATATTTTAAATGTAAATTCTAAATCATACATTTCTTAAATTCATCATGAACCAGCAGATAAGTATGTACAATTTATATTTATAAATGTAAATTCGTAAATCTAAATTTGTAAATTAAATCCATCATAAACCAGCTATAATAGCATACATTAAATGCTCATTGAATAATATACTATTACGTAACTCAGTTACGTAAATATTTTTACAAAATTCAATTCGTGTCAATTATGTAAAAAGTGACGTTTCATAACGTCAGACAATTAGGAAAAATTCAACTTCTTAAAACGGAATTAGAAAAAAATTTAAAAACTACAACTTGAAATTTGTTTCTTCAACAGCTTTAATAACACGGAAGAATGAATTTTTCTCTTAGTATCTCAATTAATCCACTATTTTCTTTTTCAGTTGTTCCTCTGTGTCGCCCTGATCTTGGATTCCTTCCTATTCTGCCTTCCTGTCTCCATATATTTAAAATCTTATTGACAGAATTTTTATTAATATAATGGGCAATTTGTCTGATCGTCATTCCTTCTTCCGCTCTAACAATTACCGAACACTTCACAATATCGCTAATTCGAGGCATTTTTTTTTTTCACTTCAATTCGATAATTCAGTTTGACAAATGTCATAATTGTAAAGCAAAATTTAAGCAAGTAAATCTTATAGAAGAAAGTTTACTTTATTTTTCGACTTGTCCTATTTTTTATGTCCACCACTGTACCTCTAAATCAGAGGGCGTGATGATACACTACAACATTTTGCGATTGCTGTGTGGGGGCATTTAAATATTACGTGGCATACACGGATAAATTGGCAGGTGAGATCTAGTTGCATAGCCTCCAAGATCACCTGATTTGAACCCCATGGATTTCTTTCTGTGGAATTACGTAAAGAGCTTGATATATGCCAGACCTGTTAATTATTTTGCCGAATTACGTCAACGAATTGAACAATGTTGTCAATCAGTTGGACAAGTGTCGGGTATTATTCAAAGAGTTCGTTGTTCTTTTTTTCGGAGGTGTACTGCATGTGTTGAAAAGGAAGGCATTTCGAAATTCTTATTTAGCGTATAACTATTCATATTTTAGTCTGTCTGTTACTAACAACTATGTAAAAAATAAAAATGTTCATAAATTTTAATAAAACATGTTATTGTTTTCCTAGTGTGGTCGTGTTCTAATTATATCATCTTTGACTTTTTGCTGTCCGTTTCATGCAACAACTATTCGATATTTTGCAAATAAATTTATGGCTTTCAGTATTTACATAATAATTAAATTTATATAAAACCTGTCATACCTCAGAAACAGATCATTTTTGGACACACATTGTATAAAACAATGATAACAGGTAGTCGGAAGGTGGATGAAAAGGAAAAGTTAAATGAAACAACTTCTCATAGCAAACGTTTCGACTATTATTTACTCTTCATCAGTGCCTACATAAACACAATATAATGAACATTAAGAATAATGAATAAATTCAATAACTTCCATGGAAGTACAGTCAACAATATAAAATTAATATGATACATGTGTAGAAGAAATAAGATCATAAAACAATGCTGGTAACTGATCATCTGAAGCAAATCAAGAACTTACAATTAAATAACAAGTTAAAACTCACACCACAACAATGTGCACAAGAAATTAATTTGTTGATTTCTTGCGTACATTTTTGTGGTGTGAGTTTTAACTTGTTCATTATATTGTGTTTATGTAGGCACTGATGAAGACTAAATAATAGTCGAAACGTTTGCTATGAGAAGTTGTTTCATTTAACTTTTCCTTTTCATCCACCTTCCGACTACCTGTTATCATTATATTATTTCTGGATGCGATTTCATACTTATTGTATAAAACTTTTCGACTTATTTTGACGTCAGTTCTATGCCCTATAAATATTGTGTTTAACACCCTGTATAGAGGATTTAATTTATTCAACAATGCTTTCCAAAGGTACTCATCCAAAGTAGTAGCTATTAGCTCACTCATTTGAGAGGTACTGTTCATGTAATTAATACAAAAATCAGTAAATTCATGTAATTAATAGGATTATTGACATCAAATTCCATTTAATGATTAATACATTACATGTCAGAGGCAAGCAATTATGTTGAAAGCTTTGTTCTAAAATTATCCGAAATTCTAGGCAAGCTCCTGTAATAATTTATAATATTATTACCGCAGATTAAAGTGCGTTTTAAATGAGACTTGATAACTCCAATATACGCGGTATTAAGTTAGACAGCCAGCTATAAACAATATTAATTCATTCTATTATCATATACATTTGCCACTTCATATTCATAACTTATACTGCTCTAAACGTTTCGTATCAATGTGATATTGGATGAAAAAATCGTTTTGTTGAAAACACTTTTTACTCCTAGTAGTAAAGTTTAACATTTTAGGTAGGTATATTCTTCTGTAGTGTCCTAGTTCTGTTTACAAGTGGTAATATATGGAAATAAAGGCAGTCTTTTAAAGCTGTTGTCTTTCCTAGTTCCTTTTAATGGAGATGAAACGAACGTTGAATAAATAGTATTGTTCAAATAATTAGTATGCAAAATTCGTTCCTTTCATAAAATTCATCATTTGTGGCAAGAGGTAAAACTTGCGTTCAGAATTAACTCTGAGTAATATAAGTTGAATATAAATATGTGGCTTCATAGTTCATATACTAATAACATTTCATAATTTTTGGGAATTACTGATTTAATACCAACAATAAACTTTCAGTGTTAATAATTAATATTGATTACAAATCAAATATCACTAATTCTGTAATTTAAACTGTCTGGAACACTAAAGCCCTTCAAGATTTGATTGTCTATATTATTGGAAGGAGTTGAAAAGATACTAATAATTATAACATACTCCTCTACAGTTAGACTTTGGTTATTCATTATATTTTACATTGAAATTTCTCTGAACAGAACTGTTATAAATAAAATAATAGTAATTTAAGTTATAAGTTCGGTTAATTAGTTTTACAGTACCAATAAGAAGTTTCCGGACGAGGCGACGAAAGAGCCGAGTCAGGAATTTAGAAACTAGTACCGTGAAAATCATTTAACGGACGTATGACGTACAATATTTTATTTCATATCTGTGTCGAATTTTGGACGAAATTTTACAATAAATCCTTCTTTCTTTTGGTTTAAAAAAATCACGTCGCTTGGTCTTAATAAAAATAAAACAGTAATGACACAGCAACCAATTTTGTTTTCTTTTTGACCAAGTGACATTTCTAATATTTTTCAAAATTGAGTATGAAAAACGATAGTTCCGATCAAAATCTTCGGAAAAAACAGAAAATTGATCCTGAAAAATTCTGCTGGAAGATATAGGAACGAATATTGGCTTTTTGTGGTATGGGGAAAAGAAAATAATTTTGCAAACATAACAAATGTAATTTTGGCATATGTTTATGTTATAGTGAGTTAGTGTTTATTGTTGCAGTTTTTCTCTTTATAAATTTTTTATAATTTTCTAGACGAAGAAAATTAGTAGTTCTTCCTTATGGTCAAAATGTAGATAATTCTTATATTTATTTGAAAATAAATTATTTCATTGGAAATGAATGTTATTACAAATAAAATATTCTATTTAATTTTGAATTTCGTCATAAATTGTATGTGTTTGAGAGTTCAATAAGAAGTAAGTTGCTGAGTAACAATTCAGTACCGTAAAGAATATTAGTACTGTAAAACCTTATTTACCGGACTGAAATCACTCCTGTAAACAATGGAAATGCGACACAGAATGAAATAAATATATCATCACAGCATATTACCCATTACTGACTTTGCCAATTTGCTTTGTACACAGATTTCGGTAATGATGATAACATATTTGTACAGTGTGGGGCGTTTACCATGCGTCACCTCACGGCCACTGGGGTCATGTTTCTTCACGATGTGAAACTGGATTCTGGATACGCCAGGTCCACTCTGCAAGAATATAATAGACAAAACACTCGGTATACTGTCTACCTAAAAGGCGATGCGCGTACTAAAGATAGGGACCCCATATTATTGGCACACTCGTCAACAATATTAAAATAAAAAGAATTAATATCCAGTTCATTCTCCAACTTTTTAAATGGGAATTTTTATTCTATAACTTTTTTAACGTAGGATTTTACCACATATATTTATGCGTGTGGATTCGGTGAAGACGTTATATCTACCATTCCTAAAGTATTCTAATCGTTCCTAAATGTGAAGGCAAGTTTAAAAGGAATATATTTTAGAATTGTTGTTCTCATTGCTTCTTACATTTTTGTTATGTTTCTCCAGCTTAGAAATATTACTGATTCTTTCCAAATTGTTGATTCTGATTTTGTATACATATATTTCTTTTCAAAAATTCAAAAGAAGTTAAGCAAGCTTTATAATACTGTTGTAATAAGGTAAAATAAAAACAAATTTACAGTGGGATTCTGAAACCAGCGTTAAATAATGTTCGGCTTTAAGTAACGATAGTAACGTTCACGTTTCAGTTTTAACTTGGTGTTCTGAAACTCTGGCGTGAACGTGGGACGTTAAAAACGCCAGCGTTAATTCACGTCGATTGCATTTATGTGATCTTTCCCTTATTAAACTTTCAACCAATAAAAAACGATTAAACAATAAAAACTGCATTTATCTCTCTATTTTAAAAGCAAATGTCAAACGTCAAATTAACGAATATATGTATTTACCATATGTATTTTGTGCTAAAACATATTTCTTTTTATTCATATATAAAAAATAAATAAATATAATTATTTGATAAAAATGGTATACAACAATACAATACGGTTATATTATATTTTAGAAAAAAAAATTAAAATAGGTAGGTAATAGTACAAAAAAATACATAAAACCACACGTAAGATAATATCTATAAAGAATATACAAGAAAGGAGACGTATAATTGTTTACATTTCCAACAAATAATTTTACTAGTAGCCAGTTTACAGTCAGAAAATTTATGAAAGAAAAAGAAGTTACTTTGCAATGGAAAATTAACCACCTAATGAATTTACGAATAAGATTTCCAATGACCGTTGGAAAAAACGGTTTAAAATAATTGTACTAATTAAACATTTCCAACTTTAGTATAGGTACCAGAACCAGTAAATAATTACTTTTCTAATGCATCTTTCTGTATTTTTCCCTATGTTGCATTGTTGCAATCAGTTACATTCTTCGTTGTAATCAATCACAATTTCTTCTTGTAATTCATAATCTAAAATCACTTTTCTGGAAAGTATTTTTTTTTGTACTCGTACAACAAAAAAATCAATGTAATGACATTCGTTTCACTTTTCTGTATAGGTATATCAGTAATTTTCTTTGTTAAATTATTTTTTTTTTTTTTTTTTTTATATAATATTAAGGCAGACCGACATCTATGGTCATTTGCCGCCTTTTATTTATTACAGCGTTGGGAACACTGGTTGGTTTGCAAGCGTTAGTTTGTTTGAATTAGTTAGTATCAAATGTCAAGAGAGAATGAAACAAAACAATGTCATGCATTTATTGTTAATGGTTATTTAAGTGTTTATTTTTTCTTCATGGAGGTAAGGGCTGCAAATACATATGTACATACATATATAATTATACCTATTTGGGAATAAATTTTATTTTTGTAATCATTTAAAGTGCTCTCAATTTTAGAATGTAATGAGGATGATTGATAACACAAAGTAAACAAGATAGGATTAGGATTCGCTAGTGAGGTCCTTCACAGCTTAAGGTACAAGACAAACAGGAGTTAGACCGTGGAAAGGATAACAGTAGAGAAATACATATTAAATGAAAATGGAGTGATATGTGATAAAGAATATAATTTATTGAAGATTGTTAATTATTATATAACGTATATTAGGTGAGTATTGTTTAAGAATGTCATTAGGTTATTTATTAAATTTGTGTCGTCATTATTTTTTAGATTGGTTGTACTTATTTTGAGTTGTTGTCGGAGGCTTTGATATTTGGCGCACTCATTTAAAATGTGACTGATAGTCAGCTGACAATTGCATAAATTGCAACTTGGAGGATTGTCCTTCGTGAAGATATGACTGTGTGTAAGCCACGTATGACCAATAGAAAGGCGGGATAAAACTACCTGTTCTCTTCTTGATAAATCTACAAATCTAACGGGAGACCAAGCTCCTATCTCTGGTTTAATGTATTTAAGAAATGTATTTTGGTTATCCCAAGATGATTGCCATTTATTTGTGCAGTGTTTCATTGCTTCTGATATTAAATCCGAGTTGCGAAGGTATGGATATAAATTAGAATTGAAAGATGTGTTTATTTGTGATTTGGCGGCGTTTACAGCGAGACGATCGGCTGTTTCATTGCCTAAAATTCCTTTGTGACTTGGTATCCATATAAATAGGACATCAATGTTGGATTCGAGTTTTAATATGTGGAGTATATTACAGATGTTAATTATTAATTGGTCGTTAGATGATAAAATGTTTGTTAGGTTTGTAATTATATTCATAGAGTCTGTACATATTATAATTTTATTTGTTTGTGGTTTTTCAGTTGGTACTACACGATATGCAGTTTTAAGTGCTTCGTATACTGCGATTAGTTCTGCAGAATATATGCTGCATAGGGGAGATAAGTGTATGCTTTGTGTTAATAGTTGATGTGTGGCGTCATATACAGCACATCCAGTATGTCCGGATTGAATTTTGGAGCCGTCAGTGTAGACAATAACACTTCTGTTGTCTTGTTCATAAGGGTAAATAATATGTTTGAAATCATTTATGATTATAATATTAGGGACATCGTTTTTATTATATTTTGTAAGTTTCAGGTTTATATGTATTAAGGGCGGAATAGTCCAGTACGGTGTTTCTAAAAGAGTTCCGTTTTGACATAAATTATCAGCTGAGTGGGTTTTAATTTTATTCTTATTTATTTCAAGGAATAAGTTGTGAAGTTGTATTGATAAAGGACAGTTTTTGCATGGCGTTCTTTTATTATATAAGTTATAAATTTCTTCGTTACTAAATATTTTTTTGTAGTTCAAGTGATTTTTGTTATTCCACATTTTTATTACGTACTTTAGTGCCAGGTATTGTCCTCGAATTTGAAGAGGGGGAATATTAGTCTCACAATAAAGACTTTGGCTGGGACTGGTTCTAAAAGCTCCAGAGATAAACCGGAGGCCTGCATGATGGACGGTGTTTATTTTGTTTAAGTGACTAGGTTTAGCTGTATTGTAAACAATACATCCGTAGTCAATTCGTGACAGAACTAGCGCTTTGTACAATATAATTAGGGAGTTTCTATCAGCTCCCCATTTTGTATTGGAAAGGTATTTGATCGTATTTAGTGCTGTACGTGACGAGGATATTACTTTGGCTACTTGTTCTTTCCATGTAAGTGATTTGTCGAAAATTATTCCTAATAATTTAACCTTTGTGTATTTTTTAATTTTTAGATTTTTGTACATTGTAAGATCTGGACAATTATGTAGTTTTCTTAGCCTGCAAAAGTCTATACATTGGGTTTTCTGCGCAGAAAAAGTGAAACCTGCAGATGAGGCATTATTTGTTATTATGTCGATAGCTTTTTGGAGACGATGCTGAGCTACTGATGTTTCTTTTGTAGTTGTAAATATCACAAGGTCATCCACGTACATAAGAGCGTGGACATTATGTGGAAAGTTTTGAGTTATGCTGTTTACAGCGATGAGGAAGAGTGTGACAGATATGGTTGATCCTTGTGGAATTCCATTGTGAAGTACACATGATTCAGAGAAGGTGTTGCATAGACGAACACAGAAAGAGCGGTTTAAGAGAAAATTTTGTATAAAAATTGGTAGGTTTCCTCTCAATCCCCACTCATAAAGCTTTTGAAGTATACCATGGCGCCATGTCATATCAAACGCCTTTTCCAGGTCGAATAAAACCGCAATTAAATGGTTTCGTTGTAGGAATGATGTTTGGATAGCATCTGTGAAGTTGACGAGTATATCGGTTGTGGAGTGGTTCTTCCTTGATCCACATTGATATGAATTAAGGAGTTTATGTTTTTCTAAGAACCACGTCAGTCGATTATTTGCTAGTTTTTCATATATTTTTCCAAGATGACAGGTAAGTGATATTGGTCGGTACGATGTTAAATTTTTGGGATCTTTTCCAGGTTTAGGTAGTGGGACCACAATAGCTGTTCGCCATAAGTTAGGATATTTACCATTACGCCACATAAAATTAAGGAATTTGCAGATGTATGAAATCATATCCAAAGGAAGGTGTTTAAGCATTTGGTAGGAAATATTGTCAGGACCAACAGCTGCAGAAGACCTGCCGGATGATTGTATTATGTTAACTACTTCTTGGGTTGAGAAATTTTGATTGTAAACATCTGAATCGAGTGAGTTTGTTGTACTAGAAAAGTTAAGGGGAGTTTCGAGTGAAGATTTTATTTTCCTAAATTTTAAATTGTAGTTTTCATCGCTGCTTACTTCTTTAAAATGTTGTGCAAATTGATTAGCTATATCATCGTGTTCAGTGTAATTATTACCATTGTTACATATAAGGGAGATCTTATGGGTATGTTTTGTCCCGTTTATGGTTTTAATTTTTTTCCACAATTGGTCGCTAGTTAGTGATGAATTTATTTCATTGATGTATTGTTGCCAAGAAGTTTTCTTCGCTAATTGAACTTCTCTCCTGACTAGTGCTCTTGACCGTTTGTAATGTAGAAGATTGTTGTCATTAGGTTGTTTTTTAAGTTGTTTTAACGCTTTCCTTTTTTGTTTTATTAATTTCGCGATTTTGTCATTCCACCATGGGACAGGTTTCTTAAGTTTGGGATTAGTTTGTAGAACGTTTATAGATGATGATTGTGATGATGTTGACGGGGTATCAGAGTTTGTGTTATCTGGGATTGAATGATTATATGAATATCTTTTAGTTTTAGGGATTGAAGATTCGGCCGCAGTGATTATTGATTCATTTATTAATTTAAGAATTATGTTTACATCCGATTCTTTGTTAATAGGGTAATCCGGGGTTTTAATTGTTTTTGTGTATTCTAACCAGTCAGCTTTTCTGAGATTCCATTTTGGGACAAACATGTTGTCATTGTCGAGTGTTAACGAATATTTGTCAATAAGGATTGGTAAGTGATCACTGAAGAAGGCGTCATTTGAAATGACATCCCACGACAAAATATGCCCTAAACTTGCTGAGCTAACCGTGAGGTCAATGGTTGAGAACTTTTTAGATCGTAGATTTATATATGTAGCTTTATTTGGTTCATTTAATAGAATACAATTGTTATTAGTGTCTAGGAAGTCATCTACAATTTTTCCAGCCGAGTTTGGTGTTGTAACTTTGGAATCCCATGTGGAACTATGGGCATTGAAGTCACCACAAAGGACATAAGGTTGAGGGAGTTGTTGGACGATATTTTCTAATTCTTGAAGTGTCCAAGTATGTTTTGGTGGGATGTAAATAGATACGTAAGTAATCATACGAGGTTTTAGTACTTGAACTGCAATTACTTCTAACTTTGATCTTATGTTTACAGTTTTGTGTGGAATAGTGTTTTTTAACATTATGGCTACGCCGCGTTTGGCTCTACCAGCAGTGTCATTGTCACATCGGTAGACTGTATATCCTCTCATAGAAAATGTATCTGTAGGACGTAAGTGGGTTTCTTGGATACATAGAATATATGGATTAATCTCCGCGAGTAATAATTTTATTTCATTTATGTGATATTTCAAACCATTACAATTCCATTGTATAGCCATGACAGAATAATTCATTTATTTGGTGTAAAATAAATGGAGATTTTATATATGATTTTTATTTGTTTGATTTGTTTTTACTATTATTTTATTTTGTTGTATGGATTTATAATAAAAGTTATCTAGTTTTATTTTTAGGGTCTCTTTTGTTCTGAGGACGGTTTGTATTTATAGTGTTATTTTTCTTAGTAGTGTTCTTTTTATCATTCTTTTCTAGTGGCCCAATTGAGATGGGGCTCATTGAGTTCAGATCATGATTGCCAGTAGTAAAGATACTTGGTGTAGTTGGGAAGGAAGAACATGGTGATGTAAAATCAAAATTTACATTAGTTTCATTTTGTGTGTTTTTGTTTGGTATGGCTTCAGGTTTTGATAAAGTATTTTTTGTGTGTTTTTGTTGTTTATCAATAGGTGCGTCGTGAACATCAGCTATTGTTTCAAATTCAAATGTTGTGTTTGGGTATTCAATAGATATATTACTTGCAGGAGTAGGGGTTATGTTTTGTGTTAGATTAAAAAATTCAGATTTTTCTTTATGGGAAGAGATTATAGTTGATAATGCTTCAGTTAAAGCCATCTTCATTATGGGAATGATGATTTTTGTTAGCTCAGAAATATCTGTTTGTGGTGGTTTTGGGTCACAGGTATTATTTGATGTAACTCGAGCATAACTTATTTTCTTTGGGCGGGCGGAGATAGATTCAACATGATTCCGTGCTTCAAAATAACTGCAACGATTTTTAATTCTATATTCATTAATAGAATATTCATATTTAAAGAATGGACATTCACGGGAAATAGCTGAGTGATTGCCTTCGCAATTGGGGCATTTGATAGAAGACTGATCGCAAGGTTCACCTTCATGCGGAGGCATTCCGCAGATACATATTTTATTTTTTTTACATGCAGATTCAGTATGTCCAAACGATTGACATTTAGTGCACCTTAGAGGGAATGGAATATAAATGCGTACAGGTATGGCGTACATCGCAATGTAGAGACGAGACGGAAGAGTTAATGTATTGAAGGTAACAACAAAGGCTCCGTTTTCTTTTCTTATACCTGATCGTACAGAGTATAACGATTTTATGTGTACAACGCCTTGTGATGCAGTTTCATCCATTAGTTCCTCGATGGAACAGTTCAGCAAGTCTGGGCAATATATAATTCCTTTTGAAGTATTTAGGTTTGGATGTGGAGTGCAATCAATATCTTTGCCACACAGATTAGTGGTTTCCAGTAATTTCTTACTTTGGTTTTTGTTATTGGTAACAATCATTAATCCATCTTTTATTTTTTTAATGTCGTCGACATTGCCGCATATATTTTTGATTTCAAAGTTAAGTTTTATTGGGTTGGTGGATTTAAAATCACCATCTTTACATTTAATTATCAAGTATTTATTGGGGTTATTGTGTACGCTGTCTTCTTCAAAACTAGCAACCCTTAGGCGCTTTGTATGGAGGTTAACGTTTCCGTCCATCTTTAGGATGGACGGGGATGGTTGCTTTGGGGACGAGCCCCGTATGAAAAGTTGTTTGTCTGCTATTTAGATATGAAATTTGAAAATTTGTTAGTAATTATAGTTAGGTATGAATTGTTAATATTGATATTTTAATGACAAATTTATTTTAATGTATGTGGTATTGAGGTTAACAAAAGGATAAACTCACAAAGACTTCTACTCACTCACTAGCTCTACTTGACACGTCCAGTCACTAGAACAGCTAAGAGAGAACTGTGTTAAATTATTGAAATGAATTCTAATTTTTTATATCATTGTGGACTCGTTGCTCGTAATTTGAACATTGTAATGCTAAAAATTTAATATTATATGGTTATGTTAACAATATATTATTTATAAATAATTATATATATATATATATATATATATATATATATATATATATATATATATATATATATAACATGAATAATTATACTCACTGTTAATAAAATACTTCTTGCAAGTACATAAAAAATACAAAATATCAGAGTTATTTAGACCATAAAACGCATAAACAATTCGCCGTTTTCCTGGTTAACGCTTCAATATGTGCAGAGTGAATTAACGCCGATTAGCAGCGTTAACGTTTCTTCCTTTCGGACATCTTCAGACAACTGGCTAACAATGAGTAAAACATATGGAATTTAAAAGTGAGTTTTCTTAAACATGTCTACTAACTTTCATTCACTTGCACTATTAATAAATGAAAAATAAGTTCAGCCGGCACTAATTAGAAATATTCCACCAAGTGCCGACTATAAATTCTCTTTCACTGTTGTATTAATTAAATTAAATCGTGTAAAAAATAATAATTTAAACTGGTTTATGGTCTCTATAGAATTGAAAAATATTTGAGGTATTTTAAATCACAATAAAATTTTAGAAAAATAATATTAGAAAACGAAAAAATTCTCAAAAAGACTAGGTACGTAAATAGGATATATGATGTTAAATTTCATGTCATCTTTACTTACTGTTGCGACTTTTATAAAATAAGGTAAAATGCAAACAACCAACAAATGATATGAATTTAGTAACACTGCAACATATTGCGGATCGTACCTACTAATTACAACATTAAAATTTAAAAATTATAATAAATATTCAAAATGGCCGCCGTTTTGCGCTAAGCAAAATCCGAGACGATCGTAACATTGCTGTCTCACGTTGCTTAGCTGTCGATTAGAAATAAGCCTACATTCATTCCTTATTGCCGCTTTCAGGTCTTCTAAAGTGGTCAATTCATAATGGCCGTAAATTTTTGATTTTAAATGACCCCAAAGAAAAAAATCTAAGGGGCTTAGATCAGGAGACCTTGCCGGCCAATTAATTGGTCCATTTAAACCAATCCAAGAATCTGGAAATGAATTGTCCAAATATTCTTTGACAATTTGCACGTTATGCGCTGGACACCCATCCTGTTGAAACCATATCCTCTCCATATTTAATTCTGTAAGTCTAGGCCCAACTACTGTTTCCAATAAATCTAAATATTTTGGACCGTTCAATGTCCCTTCAATAAAATATGGTCCAATAATGTGTGATCCCAAAATTCCCGCCCAAACATTAAGCTTCTGGGGATATTGGGTTCTTGATAAATTTTGAAGAGTTGGTTTATTTTTTGACCAGTGGCGAAAGTTTTGCACATTCGGTTCGTTATGAAGAGTAAATGTGCATTCATCGGTATAACAGAGGGAGTACAAAAAGTTTCTGTTTTCATTGGCTTTATCCATAATTGTTTCACAATAAGTTGCTCTTCTTTCTTCGTCGCCGTCTCGCAATTCTTGATGGTTACCTACTTTGTAACTTCTAAATCCATTTTTCTTAAGTATTCTAGCAATTTTTGTTCTACTTATTCCACATTCCATTTGTAAACTTCTTAAACTAATAGTAGGCTCCACTTCAACCCGCGCAATTATTATTTCTTCAAATTCATTTTCAATTGGTTGTATTTCCTGCTTTGTGTGATTAGCAACACACCCAGTTTCTTCAAATCTGTTAATAATACGCCTTACACGGGATTTATTAACTACTTTTTCTGGATTTTCGGCAGAAAATACATCAGCAGTTTGCTGTAGGCTATTACCAATGTGAAATAATTTCACAATACGAATTTTATCTTTTGTAGTTAAATCCATATTATTTAAATAACACTAGCAACAAATAAAGATAGTACAATACAAATCTGCATTTGACGTTTGATTATTCAAATCAAATGTTCTCGTTTTTTTGTTTTCGTCAGGGCTAATTATAATTTGAAGAAATTTAATTTATAATAAACCAATAAAGCAAATAATAAAATATTTTTTAAATAAATAAATCTTGTTACGTACAATGTATCCACTTTATTAAATTAAATATTAATAAAAGATTAAAAACATATTAATAATAAAAATTATTTTGAAAAGAAAAAATTAAAAAATAAATATTGCTGTCGGTTGGTTTCGAACCCGACTCTCTAAATTGTGAAGCGCGCACGTTACCCCTACTCTATCAGAGCTGTTGCTTAGATACTATTATTTTCAAGATATGAATAACATTCATGGTACTTCTACAATTTTTCTTAATTTATTCTAATATTATACTTGTAAATTGACTGATTTGAATTGAAATCCATAGAAATAGTAAGCATGCAAAATTTCATCTTAATATCTTGCACTGGGGAGATACTATTCACAATTAACTAATTTTACATGTTAATCGGCCATGTGTCGGTCGGCCTAAGACACCCGGTATATATATATATATATATATATATATATATATATATATATATATATATATATATATATATATATATATATATATATATATATATATATATATTTTAAATGAATTACAGTTATTTGTAGTCTCGTTTGTTGGTACACTGTTTTTTTTTTTTTAGAATGGTTGGGCCAAACGCAGTCGTTAGCTATTCGTGTAGTTTACCAATTTAACTTCCTGTACCGTTAACCCACTTTTGAAATTGGACAAATTCTAATCCAATAAAATTATGAAGTACATTACTCCTAAGTACTCCACTCTGTGCGTTTACAAAACTTCCTGGCTGTAATAATATTGATTTGTGATACGGGAGCAGCGAACAGAGCTGCGAGATCCAGCAAAGTTCCCGTAACGACTTCCACGGCTGATGCGATGCCGTGATGCTGCGAACAACGGTTTGTCTCCAATACATCAATTGTTTTATTTGCTTCTTTGTTCCACAGCCAACGACGAAAAATTGCGTTATACGTCATTTATTTTCCCTATGAATAAAGCATTCTGAATAACCGATTTCATTATGCACCTTTTATATTAATGTTCTACAACTATTTCAACGTTTAGTTAAAATAAATTATTTTTCACCGTTTAACATTTCAATTTTACGTTCTAGTTGAGATAGTAATTCTGTCAAATTGTTTTATATCGACCAATTTAAAAAGCTTTAAATAAATTTTCCTTTTCAATAGGCATTTCAACGAAATTTTTTTTGTTCAATTTGGTAATAAAATGTTTAGCTTTACAATTGAATCGATATTTTTGAAAAGGGGTCAACTCTACTTTATAAAATTATACAAAAGACTCAAACAACAACCTTAATGGTCTATTTTGTGATGTATCTAAAAATTGGAATATATTTTGATTAATCGATTCAAACTACAACTGTATATGATTTGAATGAGCTACGGCTTCAACGACTTCATCAATGAATTGCTCGTGATGTAAAACCTATGTGTACTAATTTTCATGGACAAAAACTATTTTTTTTAAGAATACACCTTAGATTTTTACGATTTTGAGCCATTTACGGGGGTTTTCAGATATTTGTTTTTAATAACGCAACTAGAGTTAAACAAAAAATTGAAACTTAGTATTCTTATGTAAAAGTTTCCGTAGATTCAATGGGCTACTTGCGTGCCATTTTTTTATTTAATATTTTTGAAGAGGCGATAAAAACTTGCTACCCATATTTTTTCTTTTGGCAAAATTGTCATTAATTGGCCCGAAAAACATTAATGAAATTTTAACATTTAATTTATACGCCAAACCAATGAATGGCCGTAAAGCAATAACGTCGGTACGTCCTATAGCAATCGCATGTGCGGGTAATTTAAACATGACAGATCATCTGTTTGACGTTTGAATAATAGTTTGGAGGTTAATATTTTCGTTTGTCATTTTAATTTTGTACGAGAATAAGCTAAGTTAAAATCCTTCAAAATCTTGCTTAACAAATCGAAATACGTAATAAAAGTAACAGAAACCACGCAAATTGTAAATAATAAAGAAGAGAGACAGTGACAGAAAAATGAACTGTCAAAATCAAATTAAAACTCGTACTCGCTCGCCATCTACAGGTTACATTCTTAAATATGCACCCCGTGATGCACCCCTTTCTCCAGTTCAAAATAATGACGTCAAAGAAAATCTTCTTTCTTAATTTATTAAAAAACATATAATTTTTTTAAATAAATTTTTATTGTTACATACGTTTTTAGTGATAGATATCAGATTTTTAGTACCACGCAAGTAGCCTATTGGTGAAGATCAGTAGCGTAGCAATCGGTGGTGCAGAGGGTGCGGTGGACACAGGCCCACGAACCAAGGGGGCCCATAGGCTAAAAGCTTTTTTTTAACTATTGCCTCTTGCATCATGACAGCCAAAGGTGAGAAGATGAATATTAATTTAAGTTACTCGTTTCGTATAAACACACTGTTATTGCTAAACTAATGTCTGAAGTCTTGAGTAACATATAATTGTCCTTAGAAACAATACAATAGGGCGTTAGCAGTCGCATGACTTTGTTGGCCTTGATAGGCAGATATGGAGACCCGTGTCAGAATGATAGCTACTAATTAATGCCATAATTTTTCATTGCAAATTTCATGATTTTCCAATTCCATGTGATTTAGTTTCCTCGACAAGTAAATTCCACATTCCTGGTGACAAATTAACCACGTGTACTAAGAAAATCTTGAAATTATGGCCCTTGTGGTAAATAAGCAAGTCTTAAGGTCCTTAGAATCCAATTTTAACATTTTCACGATGATGTCTATGTGTATGTGTGAATCCTCCGCTCTAACTCAAATACTATCATTCAGAAAATTTTAGTGTAGATCGGATAATCGGAAATGGCACTTTACTTGAAGATCAAAATAGTTTTTCTTCGAAAAATACCTTATTTAAATGTTATTTTTTCGAGATTAATGTTATTATAAAAATTAAAGATTATTAACTTTTCTACAAATTTGCATTAATACTTTTTCGATATATTTTATGGATAAATTTATAAAATTATCTATAATTTAAATCCCTGAGTCTACGCTTTAAACAAACAAAACTGCTTGGTTACGCCAGTGATTCAAATGTATGTAACTGACAGATAAATGTCACTGTCAAAGAACTAATCATTTCAAATTAATAATAGAAACACTTTAAAAAGAAAAAAGAAAATGGAACAATAGAAAAGGAAATCAATGCAGTTTCCAGCATTAGTAAATATGTAGGTATGTATTTAGATTAATAAAAATTAACGATTCACAAAAATGTTTAAGCTAATCCTCATTTTTGGATTAGTGAATTCTATTCTATCCCGGTATGTAAAATTTAATCTTCATTTTATTATCAAAAATGTAGTTACTTGGATTAGATTAGACTATATTTTATGATATAATCTGCAAAAATTAAAGTAAAATTTGCTAATCCAAAAATATGGATTAGCTTAATCCTTTTTAGGACTCGGGCTGTACATGGCGGGAGGTATTGTGTTGGCCACACCAGATTTTTTAAAATTTATTTTTATATAATATAACATACCTATAATGTATTCGGTATAAAAGTAAAACAAAATGTTATACGTATAGAAAAATAAGAATAATTAAATTATATTTAATCGAAATAATTTATATTATTATCATAACCTATCACAAATCCAGTATATTCGCCATTTTCTTCTGCATATTCCTTTCTAATTTCATTTATCACACAAGATGGTATAAATCTTCTTTCTCCTTTGCCTAATGGAGCTCAACCATTTATCCAATATACAAGTTGTTTGTAAGCAATATGTCTCCATAATCTATTTGACGTACTGTTTAATTTCATTCTTTGATTTTTATCTGCTTTTAGCAACCTCTGATACTTTGATGCTATCAAAGTATCTTTATTTAATATAACACTTTAAAATGATGAATGTTCAGTAATACATTCATTACTTTCGCGTATTTCACTTACAGCATTCGAATCCAAACAACATAAACTTTCTTCATCAGTTGCTATAAGTGCACAAACGCCACAATTGCACCACACAATATTTCCATGTCTTCCATTAATTTTGTTATCCATTCTTTTTTCTGGTCGCGTATTTTTATCTGAATACTGCGGCTCGTACATATACGAACTCACACCTTTACTATTCATTCTTTATTTATAATATTGTAACAGGGAAACAGTAAAATTCAAAAGCTCAAGTCAAGTAAATAGAACAATACAACCATGACAATAGTAAAGGCACGTCTCACGTCATCAAAAGATTACAAAATAAAAAAAAAAAAAAACTGTAGTGAAGAAAATAAATACTATTTTTTGCGTACTATAAGAAAAATACATTTTAGTGAAATTTACAATTATTTTATAGTCGAACATAATGGCTCGTAGTATGATCACGGTTTTAACTAAAACACTGTTTTAAGAAATGTCAAATTCAAATTTCAATATTTAATTTCGCTCTTATGTTTACAGAACGATTTTTAAAAAAATATTTGTTTGAATACAAACTATGTTCTGCTTTAAAATCATATTTCGAGAAATTTAATATAATTTATTATTGATATTAAATAATCAAATTTGACATTTCTTAAAACAGCGTTTTAGTTAAAACCGTGATCATACTACGAGCCAATGTTTTTAACGCAATTTTAATTTATTGAAAATAATTATAGTTATTTTTTCACTAATGGTTGGGATTACAGGATTTGAAAATTTATACGTTTACATGGCATGCATATTGTCTTTCGCCCATGGGGTGTTCTGTCATTCGTACGGTAGTAAATTTTATAGGTTATACGAGTATTTGTATTAAACAAAAATCATGACTGATATTAATGATGAAAGAGACAATAATTACAACAAATATTATTGATTTTTATCGATTAAGTAGGTAACTGCAAGTAGAAGTGGACAAAAGCGGTTCTTGTTTCTATTACCTCTTTTATTTCAGGATATTCGTGAAAATGCTGCACTTATCTTCCTTAGCTACTCATTACTTAGCTATTTATAATAATAGGTACGTTCTATCGATGTCAGAAATATTCCTACTAAGAATATTATTAAAGCAATAGAACGCTCAGTAGCAAGTAACTGGCAAGTAATTTGTAAATAAAACAGTGTTATTATTAACAACTATAGGTAACTTTGTATGTTTACTATGGATTTTTACCTTCCGTCACCTTTAGGTAAGGAAGGTATTGTCTTTGGTCAAAAAATTCGGTGGTGAGTTTTTGATGAATAAGCACGTTTTAGGGTCCCTACAATACGATTTTACTATTTTTACGATGATGTCTGTATGTGTGTGTGTGTGTGTATGTATGTGTGTGTGTGTGTGTGTGTGTGTCTGTGTGTGACAAAATTTTCTAATGCGATAACTCTAATACTACAATTCCAAAAATTATAATTCTTTCGTATTCCTCTTCGTTACATCCATGTGAAGAGCTGATTAGATTTTGGTTATAATTGGTCAACCGGAAGTACCCTCATTCGAAGATTTTAACAGTTTTTCTTGAAAAAATGATGTTAAATATCATTTTTTCACATTTAATGTTATTATAAATATTAAAGAATTATTTATTCTCTATACGATTTGAATGCATTTTATACTTCATTTTAAAGGGACATAGAGTAAAAAAATTATAAAGACATTAAATATCATATATATTAGTCAGCTTTGCTACAACTCTAGGAACAGCTGCTACATTAAGAAAATTCTGATTGAAAGGTGTCAGTGTCAAGTGCAGTTGACAGTATGTTTATGTTATAATTTTACTGGTAATATAGGATCTTTTGTTAGAAACTTTCTGTATGGAATTTGTATAAAATACATACAACTGCCTTAAGGTAATGTACAAGAAATATAATCTTTTGCAAGGAACTTTCTGTATGACATTTATACAAAATACATAGAACTGACGGAAGGTAATGTGCTGGCCACATCAGATTTTTTTATTGTTGTCTTCCAATTAATAATCCGTAAAACGTGAGCAAAACCGAACCTAAATATTCACAAACAAAACAGCAAGGCGCAGGTCCTACGTCCTACCAACATTTCAGCTCTGTAGTTGGAATAATGGTGCCCTACACCGAATTTTCAATACCATAAATTGTAAATATATTAAGTTTTACGATGATTTTCAAATATTATTCGTCTAATATATCAATAAACTTATTCGCATATTAGCATCGCACGTAAATATAATTATGCAACACACATTACACTTTTTAAATTAAACTAGTATACCATGTAAATCTATTAATTTCGTGACGTCATTATCTAGTTACAAACTTTGTTGACGTGCCTTCTCTGCATAAATATTTTTACCATATAGGTACACTAGCGCGCAGCGCTGGTCATGAGTGACGTCATCACTGACGTTTCTACCTCGTACACTGCCGAAATGGGTTGACGAAAAATTATGGGAATTGATGTATTGTTGTTAAATTATGATAATCTTTACATTTTTGAAATAAAGAAAAATCGATTTTCATAACTTCACAATGCTTTTAATCTTTTAGTATAACACATCGTCAGTTTTCTTATTTTCTATAATACGCAAATATTCTTCCATACTTCCACTATAATTATTAAACAATAATTATTTTTGTTCCTCGAGATAATTTTTGTTTCTTTCCTCTTCTTATGTCTTATTTATATTTTCATTTTTAGTTGAAATCAATGATACAAACCAAATCACCCCAATTCTGTAACAAAGTTACTAACTCTTAGCAACATTGCTATAACAGGCTTTACATTTTTGTTTAGTTACAATCTATACCAATGCAACTACGATCTAGCAACTTTCTTACAAAATTGAGGTGATTTTCATTGACTGCGCATTTGATAGTTTAGTCAGGAAGATGAGCTGTGAACTCATAATCAACGCAAAAAAATTCAGAAAAATCTGATGTGGCCAGCACATTACCTTCCGTCAGATGTGCGTCAGATCGTGGTCAGATCTGTGTATATTGTAAAAATTCCACACAGAGATTTTCTTGTAAAAGATTCCTTATTTCCAGTACATTATACTTTCAGTTCTATGTATTTTGTACAAATCCCATACAAAAAGTTTTTTGTAAGAGATTATATATTTCCAGTAAAAATAACACAAACATACTGTCAAATGCACTTGACACTGACATTTGTCAATTAGAATTTTCTTAATATAGTAAATGCATGTTTCCATGGTTATAGCACAGCTTGCTGCTTTATATCCATTGAATATGAAGTATAACATGTTATCAAACCTTATAGAGAATTAAATATTCTTTAATATTTATAATAACATTAAATGTGAAAAAATGATATTTTACATCGTTTTTTCAAGAAAAACAGTTAAAATCTTCAAATTAGGGTACTTCTGGTCGACCAATAGTAACCAAAATCTAATCAGCTCTTCATATAGATGTAAGTATAAAGAATACGCAAAAATTATAATTTTTGGAAAGGTGGTATTGAAGTTATGCGATCCGAAAAAATCGTCACACATACATACATCCATCTAGTAAAATCGCATTCTAGGGAACCTAAAACGTGCTTATTCATTAAAAACTCATCGATTTTTTTGATCAAAGACAATACCTTCCTTACCTAAAGGTGACGGAAGGTAAAACAATATTTTACGAATAGATATCTATTCAACAATTTTGGATGGTGAACCAAATTTTTTACTGAACGATGAATAAAATTTATTCGTCATATAACTATTTGTGAATTTATTGGGCAATGGTGAAACCGGTCATAACACTAACAATAAGAATTTTTCACAAAAATCAATATTCGTTATTTCCAGAGCTGAACAGTATTTGAAATACAAATATTTGAAATACGTATTTGAAATACTTTTATTGTATTTGGTATTTAGCCTAAAATACTTTTTAAAAACAAGAATGTATTTTGTATTTGGTCAACTTTGAAAATAAGTATTTAGTATTTCAGAGTATTTGAAATACATTCAATGTGTATTTGAAATACATAAATTGTATTTCAAATACATAAACAAGTATTTAAAATTCAATTAGATATATTTCAAATACAATTAAATGTAATTCAAATACAATAAAATGTATTTGAAATGCTTTCTAGTTTGACACCATAATTTAAATTACCGACATTACTAACTAACGGAAGCTATTACTAGCTTTATTCGTAGCTGAGTCGCAAACGTGTTTTGTTGAATTTGTTGCGTTGCAGTGTAATCAATTCATAATCATTAGGTAAGTATGAAGTAAGAACTTTGGCTTCTTTTGTTTTCAGAAATTAGTATTTATTATGTTTCATTACTTATTGAATAGTTTTTGTAGATAATCATTGTAAATGTTTTTTAACCTTAAAATCTGTAGAAGGGAATCCCTGAAGTTAATATATTAATTTGGTTTTAATTTTTTTAAAAAAGATGAACTTGTTTGTTAAAAATATTTTCATAATAGATATTTTATTTAGTATTGCATTATAATAAATACATAATTAAATAAAACACTGGTGTTTTTTAAATTTCAGTTATTGAACATGAAAGCCGCAGAAGAATGTACTACTGATACTGATACAGAGAGTGTTGATAATGATATTGAAGACCCCGAATACCTTTTGTGCAATATACAATCATTATACAATGTATGTTATATAAGTATTTCTTTATAATATATTTTTTAATAAACTTTATTTAATAAATTAACAGTGTTTGAACTTGTTTTACCATATTTTGTATTTGAAATACTGATCACGTTAAAAATACTTGTATTGGAAATCCAATTTGTTGTATTTTGTATTTAATACCAACAAAATACTTTCGGTATTTGGTATTTCAAATACTTTTGCAGATTAAATAGTATTTTGTATTTGAATTTTACAAATATATAAATGCAGTATTTGGTATTTGTATTTAAAATACTTTCTATGAGTATTTTGCTCAGCTCTGGTTATTTCTAATTGAATCGTGTATAAAACCATGTTATAATATAGATACAAAATATAAAATATGGCATAGTTTTTTTTAATGGGCTATACTTAATAAGAATAAGCGTAGTTTGTTAATTAAAACGCTATAACAATGAAAGTATTACAGGTATAGCGGGAACTTCCTGCACAAACAAACAAACAAACATAGAAACAATACTAACTCTGCTATCCACGCTCACGCATTTGAATTGATTAACAACAAAGTAAGTTATAATTACAACATTAGCTTACATAACAGGGTACAAAACAATTTGTGCGGAATACTAATTTGTTTTCGCCGTGTCATTTCCATTACTAGATGCTTTGCTGTCGCATGTCATACCTACTGAAATTTAACAACTTTTTACCCAAGAGCGTACTTACACATCATAATTTACAACCGTTTCTCTGTTTGTACTCTCATTTGAGCCTATTCTTTGTGAAATAAAATAAATTCATTGTTCATTCAACTTTAAATTCCACACAAAATAAAATCATGATCTTTATTTTAACGTACGGTGTAAATCAAAACCAGAAACCGAGAGAGAAACATTACAGAAGTATGAAATTAAACTTTATATGTAGACATTCAACATTGTAATTCAAATTACTTGTAAAAAGTAATTATGGAAACTAACCAGTGGTAGTTCAATCGAATTCAGGCTGATTACGGACTTCCATTTATATTTTTGATGGGTGATCAGATCAAAACAAGGCAATAAATGTTAAAATATTTTATTTTTATTTTAATTTACAACCCCTCAACAATATTAAATCCCAATAACAGAGTGCGTTGATATAAAGAGAGGCCAATCGGGTATGCCGGATTTAAATTACCATCTATTTTTACCTCCCGCCACCCTTGGTAAGGGAGGTATAAGGATCGTGCTAAAAATCGTATATCGAGATTTTGGTAAATGACCACGTTTTAAGGTCCCTAGAATCCAATTTTAACATTTTCACGATGATGTCTGTGTGTATGTGTGGATCCTCCACTCTAACTCAAATACTATCATTCAGAAAATTTTGAAACCTTGTGTTTCGGACTTTTTCTGTAATGGAAAGAGGCCATTAGATTTTGGTGTAAATCGGATTACTGGAAATGGCACATTACTAGAAGCTCCAAATAGTTTTTCTTCAAGAAAACCTTTAAATGTTATTTTATCGAGATTAATGTTATAAAAAATTAATGATTGTTAAATTTAAATCCCGGAGTCTACGCTTTAAACAAACAAAACTCCTTGGTCGCGCAGTTATTCAAATGTATGTAACTGACAGATAAATGTCACTGTCAAAGAACTAATCATTTAGTAACGTTTTAAAAAGAAAAAAGTAAATAGAACAATAGGAAAGGAAATCAGTACAGTTTTCAGCATATGCAAATATATAGGTATGTATTTAAATTAATAAAAATTAATGATTCGCAAAAAAGTTTAAGCTAATTCTCAGTTTTGGATTAGTGAATTCTATTTTATCCCGGTATTTAATTTTTTTAAAGGTAGTTACTTGGATTAGATTAGACTATATTTTAAGAAATAAACTGCCAAAATTAGAGTAAAATTCGCTAATCCAGAAATAAGGATTAGGTAGCTTAATCTTTTTTGTGACTTAGGCGGTAAATGGCGGGATGTATTGTGTTGGCTACACCAGATTTTTTTATTTTAAGTTGGCAATTCTTGTTTTTGTGCGATCAATTGGACGGTACGGACCTCGAAGAAATATGATTTCAGCAGGATCGTGCCAAATGCCATAGAGTAAGAGAGACCATCGAGTAGTTAAGAAAACTTTTTCCTGGTCATGCGATTTCCAGAAATGCTGCCGTTAATTGGCCTTCCAGATCATGCGATTTTTTCCTCTGGAATTTGTGAAATCCAAGGTTTGTGCTAACAAACAACAAATAATTCCTGAATAGGAAACAGAAATCCAACGCGTTAGTACCGAAATTGAGCCAACTGTCTTGGAGAAAGTCTTTGAAAATTTGATCCAAAGGGTCAGAATAGACCAGCACAGCCGCGGAGACATATTCCATTATTAATATCCACATGCTTAATTTATAAATCGATAAAAAATTCCGAAATAAATAATAATGTACTCGATGGGCCACCCATTACAGACATCAATGCCTTAGCGGAATTCGAACTCAGAACCCCTAGCGGGCCCATGGCTAAGAGTCGTTGCTTTAACCATTGAGCTACAGAGGCCGATATTTACTGAACATTTTATGATATGAGAGAACAACAATATTTATTATTATTTTGAATTGTCAAATAAAGTTTGTTATTATTTGAAACCGTCGATTATTAAAATTTTTATATTTTTGTATGAAAAGTGAAAACCGCAATGGCTTATCGGTCTAGTATTGAACTAAAACTAAACAGTTGATAAAGCAGCGCATTTCAGCCATTTTACTTGTAGTTCGTCAATGCTTCTTAAACAATGTGTTTCATAATAAATTGTAGTACAGTCTGTTGGCCTCATTAGACTTAACTCTGTTGTGTTTTTACTTGTGGGATATTAATAAGACTTTGGTATACGCCGCAGATTGTAAAATATGAACAAATATTGCTTGGGATGGAGATGAGGATATCTTGGTTTCATGCTAAAAACACTGTGTACGTCATAGCAGACAAAATGAGAGAAACAAGACTTAGATGGCATAGTCATGTAATGCGAAGAAGCAAATAATACCCCTTGGTGAAAAGAGCAATGAATTGAGCCATTGGTGTGAAGGGGAGTCGTCCTCGTCATCCTAGTAAATGCAGAGCGACGAATGAGGCCTACTTGATTACTTGATACATTGAACCGAAACAAATTGAGCGGGCAATGTAAATATGTGGACCATACAGTAATGTGGAAATTAACGCAAAGAAGAAGGTATACACACTAACAAAATTCTCGACTTTGAAAATCTTTTTCTAACCAGGTAGAAGCAGCCGCGATTGAAATTCGACAAAAGGGCCTTGGTCTTTCAAGATATCCTGGGCCGAACAGCGAAACTATGTAAAGTTTAATATTTTAAAGATCAAGATTATCTTCGAATTGCATGAGCATGTGTATGAGTTAAGATGTAGCGTTGTTTACTTAGTTTTAACGGGAGTATATAAGATATCTTCGTACAAAGCAGATTGGCACACCCAGCAATGGGTAAATAAGTCAAACAAATAAATAAATACCCGTATATCATTGCTGGGTACATAAATTTCGGTAATGATGATGACATATATGTACCGTGCGGGCGTTTACCAGGAGTCACCTCATGGGCACTCATTGCTGGCATGGAAAGTTTACAACAGGGGTCAATTTTGTGACATTTAAAATTCTAAATATTTGGCGTTAGTCGGGATCGAACCCGGTTCCCCAGATTCGCGACCAGACACTCAAGCACGCGGCCAGAAGCCAACCAGTAAGTTTATTTACAAATCTAAAAGAGTAACAATAGGTTTGTTTCAACAAGCGATTTCGGACTATTCGTAGTTCTGTAGCGGTTTGAAATCATAATATGCACATGCGTCGACACGTACCAATTCGGAACTGTTTGTCAGCCCAAGATATATTGAAACGGATTGTGTGGACTGGTATAATTGTCATTCTATGATTTTAAGTTAAAATGAACAAATGAAAAATGACAGGTGACGATAAAGATAATTTATGAATATGTTTCAAATCATTATATTCATCATCACGTGATTGTGATAACTGAAAATCACTTTTTTCATTTAAATCTCTCATAAGTCTCATAGCAATGATATTGATATTTGATACAATTTTGTATAAAACAGAAAAACTATTGAAGGCAAAGTAAACATATAACTTTAAAATAAAAATAAGATTTATTCCATGTGCCTTTTTTAGAAGTATAGGACAAGTCAAGAATTAAATGGAAAAATATCTTACGTTTTTATAATCATATATCATAGAATTAATTTAAATTGTAAAAGTAATGGGTAAGCAGATATTGTTTAAGACTAGTTTTGAATGAGTTAAATGTGCTCTTTTTTTAATATATGAAGGAAGACAATTATATATGTGCAGTCCAACGATATGGGGAGCATTTTTAGCTATATTCGTTTTACAAAAGGGTTTTCGGAAATGGTCTTTTTGTCTTGTGTTGACTGTATGAATATCACTATTAGAGAAAAACTTGAGTTTGTTGCGATATATAAATTTACATATTTCAAGTATAAATATACAGCAGAGAGGAAGGATACTAAGACTTTTAAATAGATCTCTGCAACTAACAGTTTGTTTTACATTGATAATACAACGTATTGTTCTTTTTTGTATAATAAATACCTCTTGAGCCGCAGTTGAGCCGCCCAGAAGCATATTGCATACCTCAATCTAGATTCCACCACTGCATGGTAGTACACCAATAGTTGCTGTTTACTGAGGAAGCTTCTCAAATGTCTAATTTGATAGCAGCATCGACTAAGTACAACAGTGACCTTTTTACAGTGTTACTTACAATTAAGGTTTCCGTCTATTTCTAGACCTAAAAAGTTGGTTGATAGTGATTTTTGCAGTGGATTTTCAGAAATAGAAATGTTCAACTGCGGAACCTTTCTATTTTGATAATTATGGAATTGTACATAAGTTGTTTTTGTTTCTTTTAAATGCTGCAGACAATTATTACAATTTTCGACGAGTTTGCCGCTGTTTTTATCTGATACAATTGATGTATCGTCCTCATATAGTGATACTGTGACATCTTTGCCTAGTACTTTTGTAATCTCATTAGTATACAGAATAAATAGAGTCGGAGCAAGTACTGCCCCTTGGGGCACGCCAACATTTATAACCAAAGTACTAGAGTTTGTGTACTTTTGTATTTTAGAGGAGTCGCAAAAATATTTAAGAGAGATATATTGCTGTCTGTCATGCAGAAAAATTCGTAGCCAGTTCAAAGGAGTACCGTGAATGCCAATGCTCTCAAATTTATCCAGTAGACGCTTATGGTTTACACAATCAAAACTTTAGAAACACGCAGCTGATATTTTTTTTTAACTATGCATGTCCCGATTGTCAGTGCAAACTGACTGTTTTGACTACCTCCAAAATGGTTTGCGATCGATCCAAAGTGCGTTGGAACGCCACTTTAATACTACGCCTACGTCGGACAGTTCCGAACTTATTTGTTAGTATGTTGGAACAAACCTCATTGTCAACAACGAGCATCGTTTTAAAATGGCATGTCGTAACTTAGTCGAAACATTTTCAAAGACAAGCGTGTAAAATCCATCCATATCGCACGCCCTTCTTACCAGTGCAAATACGAGAGAGATATGTGTGTATGCCAACTTGTTAATTCGCTCATGATACCGATGACCTTGATCAGACATCTTTAAAAAATTAAACTGTACTGGTATATAAATTTTGGTGATAACTTTGTATAACTGCTTTAAAATTTTATGGCTTCTTTAGCCATATAATACATATTAAAAATAAAGAATTTTTTCTCTCTTATTATACCATCTTTATTAAAGTGTTTTTAACAATTATTGCCTTTTAACTTGTAGTACTATCCATTAAAAATAAAACGGGAGTCTCTATTTCTAAACATCTTATTTATTATTATTACAAAATTAACCCGGGGAAGACGGGTATCTATATCAAGTATATTATAATCCTTTTGGGATACATATTACATATTCATCGCTTCATAATTAGAAGAACTTGTATAACTAATAGATGTTAGTAGTTTGAACATAATGAATCAATTATCGTATAATATTTAGTTAAACGCCGAAGACTGTACAATAAGTTTGTACCCGGTGCCGAACCCTGTCTAATGCGCCCCTGGGTGATCTAAGTTCGTGCGCTCATGTGAACGTTTATCAGATTTCCACAGTACAATTAACAAAACAATCGCAACTGATACTGGGTTGTTTTCAGGCTAATTACGATTTAATTTATTTTACACGATGCGAATTCTCTACGTAACGCGCTTCGCTCGACTACTCCAGATGTAACTCTAACAGTTTGCACGCTGTAAATTGCGTTCTGAAAATGATATCCAATTAATAAAGTTTCGAAATTTCGAGCATGTGTCAGACATTTCATTATTACGAGGAAATTACTCAGAAAAACATACTACTAACGACTAACTCCACAACAATGTAGATGATAATATACTCTGCCAAATTAGGGTGAATCACTTTTATTCTTCCAAACGTTTCGATACAAACACAGCAGGTCACAAACATTCAAAAATTCGAAAAATGCACATACACACCGTTTGCTCACAAATTCGACAACAGAATAAATAAATATGTCAAATTTGAAAGCAAATGGATATGTACGAGTATGTCCGTTTTAAGAATTATATTACGATGTTTGAAAAACTGAATGATGGCACGAATGTATTTAAATGTATATAAAAATCTATAAGATCTTACGTGTAAAGGCTGGTTCATGTAAGCTGTAAACTTAAGACTTTACCTTAGCATTAGCATTATGACTTTGCATTAATAATTCGAGTATAGACAAATGCATAACCTTAACCTTAGCATTATGCCGTAACCCTAGAATACGCCAATTTCTAAATTCTTAAGTCATAATGCTAATGCCGACCAATCAGAAGCTTGCAGCTGGCGATATTCAAGTCTTTGAATTTGACGTTTGACGTTCTAAAAATCAGCTTCGTACAGGACACCCTAAAACAGCTTAAGTGTCGAAAATATTGCGAATGAACACTGCGTGATAGAAGAAGACCATTAAGTTAATTTTCATTTGATTCAAACATTGTCTATTTTGCGTGAAAAGTAAGATACAATAACGTCAAGAAGAAATGCTACCCCTCTACTAAAATATGAAGCGAAAATTCAAATGAATTTTTCCAGTACTAGACCTATTAACATTTTTTAAAATATCAACATTAGACATACACACTTCTGATATTAACTTGCATTTAAAAAATAATTATGAAATCTATTAATACTGGACTTTGATTTTAATGGGAAAACCAAAATTCAGTATCATTTCTCGTTTTCCCATTAGGATCAAAGAGAAGTACTTATAGATTTCAATAATACTTTTCAACTGCGCAGATGTAATATTATGATATCTATGTTCAATGAGTAATAAAGCTAGAAATGTTAAAAATAATTTTGTTGTATGTCCACCGTGTTCAAAATACAGATTTAATTAAAAAAAATTAAACAGTTATTAATATTGGGATATTTCAAAGAATGCACAAGAACATATCAAAACGATAATCGTTTCTTACATCTCCTTATATTTTATACATTTTAGGTATACGTATATATATCCTTTTCTAATTATGTAAAATTTACGAGAATATGTAGTGAGCAGTGAATTAAATTTGACGTTTTGGAATAAACAACTGTAAGATCCAGATTAAAGTCCAGAAGGAGTTTCCTTTCAACAGTCCAGCCGCTTACAAGTTTAATATTCGCCAAAAGATTAGAACAATGGCGGACTATTGAAACACCACACACTTTACCTGGAATAGAGCCAATTGAAAAGTTTCCATCTGTGGCAGATCTAAAGTGGCCAGTCTGGAAAAGCCTCAACCGCCTTCGAACACAGGTCGGAAGATTCAAGACCAATATGAAGTAATAGGTTCATATTGATGGTTCAACGAGTTGCGAGTGCGGTGAAGACCAAACAATGGACCATCTCCTCTTTTGCCCAAATCTCCCAAGTAGATGCATCTTCAAGGACCTTGCAGAAAGGAACTATATTGCAGTTGATTGTGCCCGTCATTGAATACTTTCTATATAATTTCTTATTATGGTCCCTTCAGTATTTTATATTTTGTCACTTTTAGTGTATTCTTGTTTTTTATTTATAGTTATATTTTGTAATTTATGTGTATGCTAAGTTGGATACGAGTAATAATAATAATAATAATAATAATAATAATAATAATAATAATAATAATAATAATAATAATAATAATAATAATAATAATAATAATAATAATAATAATAATAATAATAATAATAATAATAATAATAATAATAATAATAATAATAATAATAATAATAATAATAATAATAATTTAAAAATAAATACATATTTCAAATTTAACAGGTATTTTATCCAGAAAATGAAATAATTGAAAGAAAATTCGATAATTAATATTGATAACAAGAATGAATCTAAGAAAAAAATTATAAAATATTTTATACTAACATTTTGCGAAGAATCAAATGCTTATGATTTACCATAATATGATTTCACTCTTTTGAAAATTATGGTAGAAGAAAGTAAAAGATATATCCTGCCAAATGTATATTTTTCTGGCACTGTTTTAAAGTCATAAATATTTTTTTAAATAAATTAAAGAGATCAGAGAGATATGCCTATTTTCACTAAATTATCTGTTTCCTTGATGCAAACATACCGGGTATCTTAGGCCGACCGACACGTAGGATATTAACATAACGATATCAGTTAATTGTGATTAGTATCTCCCCAGTGCAAGATATTATGTTGAAATTTCGTTTACTTATTGGAGAATACTAATTCTATTGATTACAATTCAAACTAATCAATTTAAATATGTAATATTAGAATTAATTAAAAAACTTTGCAGCATATCCAGGATTGTAGCTTATATCCCGAAAAAAACATTGCCGAGCAAAATCTACTTTGTTAATTTTCTTTTATTAATCAAAGTTGCTAACGCAAACTTGTCAATTATCAGCCAGAGAGGATCTTTCAATTCATTAGACAAAAAAATATAGAAAATTTATAGGGATTTAATATGACAACCGACTTTTGCTAAAAACATATGCTTCATTGCTATTGCTACTGGATCAAATTATTATGAAAACACCTAAACCGAGGCCACACGAGAATACAGGCCTGAATGTTCAATTCGTGACGTCACAACTAGCCTCTTGCTGTCACTCTACGACTTAAACGGCCGCAGTGTAAGCATAAAAAATATACGGAATTTTCAACAAATAGGATTGTAAAATGTGATTTATAAAGATATAAAACTCATAAATAACTTTTCAAATATTATATAATAACTATTTTATGTACATAACTAAACAAATTAAATAAAAAACGAATTATAAATGGCCTAAATATACGAATAAACTCGTTTTACTTTAAAATATTTATTGTTGTTTAAATAATACAAGAAATAATAATAAAATTAATAAATCTTTAGATCTAGAGCTAAAAATTAAAATAATATAAAAAACATAATATGAATATGATGAAATTAAAAATGAATGATATACATAAGTACGCATATTATATACTCGTATTTAAAATAACCATTACTTTGGAATAAAATACAGTTATGTAGGTGCTCGCATTTTTTTTTTGTTAAACTTCTTTTTTATTACAAATTTGTTTTTTACAGTTTTTTCTATAATTATTTAATAGTGTTGCTGAATATCCCTAATTTTTTTTTCATAACTAAATTTGATGCTCTGCATGATATACATTCACCATATATTTGGAAAACTTGTTTAGCTTGTAATTTCTCTAATGTCAGGTATATCAATTCAGCCCTGTTACCGTAATTGCTCCTGCACATTGACACACAGCATTTTAAACCCATTTTTGCAATATCTTTTAACGAAAAGCAATCGAAATTTGACGTTCCGTACTGCGCTATGCCGTGCGTCCACTCACGCTGACTTCTGCAGTTCAACTGTTTTTAGACTTGTGTGCTGGCCTTATAGTTTGATGTGACGCATTGAGCAGGGATAAGCATTCACGCCTGTATTCTCGTGTGGCCTCGCCTAAACGACTCTTCGAGTTAAAATGCGAAAAAATGAGATTTCGATAAACGTTACTTAGAAATGTTGTCGTTCTCGACGAGTTCTTTCAGTGGTTAAATTTAATGTACTTATTTAACATTTATGTAATTTATTGTGTTAGTTTTAAAATGTTGTCTGGTAGAGCGCATTATAGTGGCGCTGCATGTATGGTCAGAATCATGGCGTAATTATCGTCGACTCCAATGTGCCAGAAAAAAAAAAGGGAGTTGTAACATCTCTATATACACCGTGTTTTAGGTCAATTACCTATATGTGAAATGTGTTTTTAGATTAAATAATTTGCATCCTATTAAGAACGTTCTGAAAATTGGATATCCAATTAATAAAGTTTAGAAATTTCAAGCATGCGTCAGACATTTCATTATTTCAAGGAAATTGCTCAGTAAAAACGCAACGACTAACTCAACTCCTCAACGTTTAGTCAAAGCACTACAAACTTGCCTATTTTTCTTTTTATGAGTTTAATCTTCGCTATGTCAAGTATAAACTTTATAATTAATATATTAAAGAACTTTACGAAATGAAGTATGTAAATGTACGCGCTTATTTGTTCGAATAGTTCGCAAGAAGTCCAAGTACTTAAGGCGAAATTACTTTCCCAAGTGCTACTACTAATATGTTCCATAATTTTCACTTTGACGCATCTCACGAAATTCTGTTTCGGTTATTGACAGTGAAGCATGGAGCGTATTTATCACCGGTGTAACCTGGACGTCAGACGCGTGCTTTCCAAATATTTATTAAGGTGGTACTGAAATAAAGGACATTACTCAAATGGTAATCCTTAAAAATGGCATTTGAGGAATTTTTTACTTATATCGCTGTACAAATAAAATTAGAAGTATTTACGAATTATATGCATACGAACATACGATAAATAGTAGCTGGTAGCAAATTGTAATTGCATTACTATTACATTATTTTTAAGATAAAATTTCAGAATTACACATTACTTCTTTAAACTGTGATAAAATGTAATTACCATTACAATTTACTTGTAATTCCATTACACATTACATATATGAGAGGAAATTGATTTTATTGTTTACGACTTTTCGATTTATAATATGTATAATTAAAGTATTAAAACAAAAAAATATGATAGTAATGTGTATGTCTATGAATTTAAATTACAATGGTGCTGATGCTATTTGCCACAAGATAAAAAAAAAACAAATAAAATATTACCTTTAAATGAGATTTAAAATTTCTTGTGATTCTCAAACTCAGTACCCCATTACTTGTGGTAAACTTCATATGCTAGAAGTTAGAAATAAAATCATCAAAGAATATCAACCGATTTATTTAAAAAGTAATATTATTCAAAACTTACGTTGTATCCATAATAGATGTTTAACATTTAACTAGATATGAAGAATGGTAAAAACAACACAAGAGTAAGAAAACGAAATAAAAACATGGAGGGATGACGGTGACTTTAATGGACAACACCTGTGAAATATTATACTTCTACTGAGTTCTTGTTCGTACATAATCGTTTACGATTGGATAATTCGAACAAGTTATTTCTTATTTAGGATATGCGTCTGCGTATTTTTAGTAATAAAATTGTAATGTACAATTACAAATTACTGTGAAGTAGTAATGCAATACATTACAAATTACTAGCAGATGAATGCAACAAAAATAGCATTATAAAACTACTTATTAGAATAAAATATAATGAAATTACATAATTTATTATTACTTGTAATTAATTACTGTCCACCACTGTATAAAATATGTTTAAAAATGTAATACACAAAATCATCATATGGTATATATACGGGGTGCCCATTTTATATGTTCCCGCCTGAAATTTTAAGAATAGGCAAAACAGAATACATATCAAAAATCACTTGGTAAATATTAGAACTATAAATCGAATAATCACAGTGGCCCGTACCACGATCACGGTTTTAACTAGAACACTGTTTTAAGAACCGTCAAATTCAAATTTCAATATTTAATTTCTCCTTTATGTTTAAAGAACGATTTTTTAAAAAAATATTTGTTTGAATACAAACTATGTTCTGCTTTAAAATCATATTTATTATTATTATTATTATTATTATTATTATTATTATTATTAAATAATGAAATTTGACATTTCTTAAAACAGCGTTTTAGTTAAAACCGTGATCGTGGTACGAGCCAATAGGTCTAAGAGCAAAACAAAATTTTAAAAACCAAGTCACATGAAATGTATCATGGATTGTCTATTCATTAATTTTCAAGCGTAAACTTTTAAAATAGGCAGCCTGTATATATATATATATATATATATATATATATATATATATATATATATATATATATATATATATATATATATGTATATATTTATATATACATATGCAATTTGTTTGTTAAAATATTCAAAAACTAATGCTGTTACGTCAAGTACAATGAAAATGCATGTAGGTATTCGGCATTACTGTAAAGCTAATTTAAAATACTTTCCGAAAATATAAAAATGTATATAACATTCTATTTAAATAATCAACAAAATATCACTCTACCGGCAAAAATGTAATTAGAATTCAGGATCTTTTTTCACCAAAAAAGTGGCATTTAAGTTCGCCCCTCATTTAAACTATAAATATAAAATTAATAATAAAGAAAATAGCTTTTTGTCCCTATTTCTCAATCGCTTTGTATACTTAAGTTCAGATGACCTAGAAATAAAAGAAATTAAAAATAAATATATCTTTGGTTGAACGCAAAAGAAATCAATTTCAATTTTTGACCAAAATGACTTATACTGGAGGTGTAATTTGCTAAAAAAAATACTCTCGGTATTATTAACATTGAAAGTTTCTTGCTGATTTTAAATCATTTATTCCCAAAATTACGAAATGTTAACATTGGTTGTTTTTGCATTAAGCCACAGATATTATCTCGGCTTATTACTATTAGCAAAGAAGCCTCTGTCTATAATCTAGTCTCTATTAATGTCTTTTTCATGAAGTTATATTTAATATTTACTATATTACATTGGCAATATAGAAACTACTGAACAAAGTTTACATTACTGCAATTAGGAATATATATTTTTTATTTAGTCACAAACGGCAAGTTTGACAATTTTTACAAAGATCTATCTTTTTATAATCAATATTTAAAATTTACCACATGAAATTGGCAATATAGAAATTATTGAATTAACTTTAGGTACAATATTTCATTTAGAATTTTTTGTAGTTTTATTTAGAATTTTCTAAAATTGTATCAACTTCTCAGCAATGTAGTCAAGAATATTTGTCTTTCATTAATTTAGTTACATATAGCAAGTTTAGCAACACTTTCTTATCAAAAAGTATAATTTTTAAAAACTATTTTAAAACTTATGTGAGAAGAATAAGAGGAGAAGAAAATGAAATAGAAATTTAAGTATAAGTATATACAACAAACAATAATACTTGTAATACTTTGAACAACTCACTGAAAATAAGTACCTATACAGTATACAGCGTGGTGCCTTGGACGACGCAGCATATGGGTTTCAATGGTAAAATCTTAATGTGCAGTTATTTGCTCCCCTAGTTATTTTAGAGCAAAATTGTATGTAGGTTTTGCTACAGAAAAAAATACTGCTTCCGAATATGCTATTGTTTATAATTTTTCAATTTCCGGAACCGTAAAAATAGTCAAAAACTATAATAACATTTTTGCATTGATGCCATGTAATAAAAATTTAGACAAATATCACATAAAGAATTAGCAAATGTCAGACAAAAATTTTACAACAGATAGGGGCATTGTTTAATGGTAAATGGTGGTGTGTTTGAACATATGCTGTGATATGTTATTTTATATTATAAATTCATGTGTATGTGATAGTAAAATAAAAATCCTTTCTTACAATACATTTTATGTCTTTTAATTTAAATAAATTAAGGATCGTATTCATAGCCAATACTTAAATAAATCTTAAATTTCGTTCTCGTCACACTACATTGTTGTAATCAACTATTACATTGTTGTCAACTATAATAAATGTATTTTATCCAACACCGACTCATAATACACTTGTTACTATGGTTATTTGAAATAACTAATGTACAACATCACTCACTCAGTGAGAGAATATTGTAGAAGTCACTGAGGAATTATTATTGATTTTTGTGGTTTATTTTTAATATAAATAAAAAGCAATTTTACAAAATTAATTTATTATTGAAATAATTTAAATAAAAATAAATAAATAAATAAATAAATAAATAAATAAATAAATAAATAAATAAATAAATAAATAAATAAATAAATAAATAAATAAATAAATAAATAAATAAATAAATAAATAAATAAATAAATAAATAAATAAATAAATAAATAAATAAATAAATAAATAAATAAATAAATAAATAAATAAATAAATAAATAAATAAATAAATAAATAAATAAATAAATAAATAAATAAATAAATAAATAAATAAATAAATAAATAAATAAATAAATAAATAAATAAATAAATAAATAAATAAATAAATAAATAAATAAATAAATGAATAAATGAATAAATAAATAAATAAATAAATAAATAAATAAATAAATAAATAAATATATCATCACGGCTTATTAACCATTGCTGGGTGTGCTAATCTGCTTTGAAATAATTTAACATCATTAAACTTATTTATTTCAATAAATATTAACATTTATGCAAAAATAGGTTAGTTAACTTTACACAATGACAGCTGTCATGTGCGGCTGATGAAACGAAAACGAGAAACGAGTTAGTTGGGTACTTGCTTCGGAATTAAATTCAAAGCTGCTGCTTGTCCTTCTAAGTGAATATGTTTTAAAAGAAGGTCCTCCTTTTCACCCAATTTAATGTATTTTTCTTTTAAATAATTCCCAATGGCAGACAATAATTATTACAGCAAATTTTTTTCAATAACAATATAACAAAATCATAACAACCATTCAATGGCTACTTTGTAATTTAAAATACTACATCAATTGTCTTGTCAGTGTCAAACGATGAATGAAAACATAAAAATTATTTAAGAAGTTTTAAAAAATTGTTGGATAAAACATTATATTACAATCGTGTGGAATGTAAATTAGTCACTAAATAAAATTAGCCACTCGCCTCCGGGCTACGTGGCTAAACTTTTTTTTCGTGACTAATATGATACATGCCACACTCATATAATAAATAACTATTCATTTTCAGGGCAGGTCCGATAGGTGAGGCGGCGAGGCGACCGCCTCAGGCGCCGGATTGAAATAGACGCCAAAACAACATACTAAAAATATAAAATTTAGTAAACAGCTGAAAATTTTCTTAATAATTTAATGCACTTACACCATTTATAAAATTATATTAAATATAATTACAACCGATTCTTCATTTGCCACTGAGCATTCTAACATCGTTTGCCTTTTTTGTAGCGATAACATACGAAGCGAAGTAGGTACAAGAGAAAAACTTTAAAAAGAATTTTTTTTATTTTAAACGGTGTACCTTTTAATTCTTCGGATGATTTAAATTTTAAACAATTTACAGTTAATGTTAAACGATGACGATGAAGCTGATATATCTGCAATTGAACTCAATGAGGAACTAATAAATATTTGTCTAATTTTATCAAAGGTACTAAAAAATGCTCAAGAAAATTTTTATTTGTAAATACGATTTTCAATGTAGGTACGATTATATTACCAAATACTGTTATAGCTTTAAAAATACTTTTAATATTCCCGGTAACTAGCAGCAGCAAAAAGCTGAACATAGTTTTTCGAAAGTGAAAATTATAAAGAATTATTTTCAAAAAAGAAACACTAGAAAGACTATATGATCTAGGCATAATTTCCATAAAAGCAATAGATAACAAAACTATAAAGATGCTATCAACCTATTTGTGGTAAAAACAGTTCGAATAATTATTTAATAAATGATTTTTTTTTTCAGTATGCCGTACTGTTTTAAATTTTTTGTTCCTTTTTCTGCATTTTTGATGTTCAAGGACTTTTTATATTTAAATATTAAATATATTTTGAAATACATAAAAATTTCATGTTAATAAAGCCATAATTTTTCTCTTACACCCGTTGCAATATTAATTTGAATATGGTATTTCAAAATATTGGGATGGGTCACATGAAATAATAAGTACTAGATGAGGTTTATTTTTTTTCTCAATAAAATTTTCGTTCTTGCTTTTATTGTTAATCAATAACAATATGAGTTTTTCTTTAAATTAAAAGGCGCCGTTTTGAATATTGCCTCTGGCGCCACAAGGCATCGGCCCGGCCCTGTTCATTTTCCTCGTTATGAAAATAAGGTTAAACGTCAAGAATATATAACAGATGTTTGAGTTTTTGTTTAAATTTTTGATCCATGACATCAATGATTTTTGCAACGATGTTATTATTGTTTTCCATTATTTTTATGGTTCCTGACATTAAAAAATTATAGACAATAGCATATTCGGATGCAGTATTTTTTTTCTATAGCAAAAACCTAAATACAATATTGCTCTAAAATAATTAGGGGAGCAAATAACTGTACATTAAGATTTTACCTTTGAAACCCATATGCTGCGGCGTCCAAGTCGCTACCCTGTATAATTGTGGTTCATTTTCTATTAGCAATCAAATTAATATTTCTATAATCACTTTATTAATTAATAGTGCTGATACAACAACAAAAATGTGAAATTATGCAATTAGATTATAAAATTTCAACGAAATTAGTTTACATGAATCATAGAACTAATTATCAGAAATAGAAATTAATTGGTCTAATTAATTCGAACATCAAATGAACAAAACATGTCATTCAGTCAGTCATTCATACATTAGCTGAAATAAAATATCAATCAAAACTGACAATTGGGGGATAAAATACAATTAAATCAAAAATAAAAAATCGTTATTTGCTTTGGCAGATAACGTAATTGAATTTCACTGAAATACTCGTACGTCGGCCGCAGACACGATATTTGTCTATTGGAAATTAATATTATAAAACAATATTGAATTTCCAAATCGTTCGCCAAATTTAATAAAACCCGGCCTTCATTTCAATACATTCTTCTTAAAGCAAGGCGAAATTATTAACCAGAATTTGTTTACTTTTTATCATATTTCGTATTTCAATTTCAAATTGAAAATAAATATTTTTACACCTGCTTGGACTAGGTTTTTATTAATTAAAAATTCTGAATTTAACGTAATTCCCACAAAATGAATATTTAATTTAGAGTTAAGTACTTTTTGTATAATAATCACGATTAATTTTTTACAATTTTATAATTAAAATAAAGTGAAAGTGCTGAAAATAGCTTCCAAGCAAATTAATATCGTTAATTAAAATACTTTAATACCTGATAAAATTTTCAACACGGCAAAGACAATTATTTATTCAAGTTGAGATAAAAATGGATGATTAATGTTCGCAATTACTCAAAGTGCACTTACAAGACGATTTAGTTTCATTTGTTTTATTAACTACATTTATAATTTCAAGATGCTGGGTAAATATAAACTTTTGCTTGAATGATTACTATCACAATTTCAGTTGCCCTACAATTCGCAAATGTCTAGCTTGCACTATAAATAATCTACTGTTACGAGTACAAGATGATGAATTAGGGCGAGGATAACTATAAAATATTACACGAATTTGTTAAATAAACTATATATTATCACGCTCATGCTATTAATATATCAATAGTTACATTATTTCGACTATAATGTACGATTTATAATTAGAAATTCAAATATTTGATTTAGTACATCTTCTCAAAAACATTATAAATCAAATTTTGGAGCAAAAAATATAAATTCTGGTTTAATGTATTTCGTTCATTTTAAAAATTATTACCTCTCGCTATCGTAGGAAAGAAAAATCGCATGTCGAGATTTTAGTGAATAAGTTCCTACCTACATTAAGGTCTGTGTCTGTAGAATCAGAATTTACATTAATGTTTGCTCGTCAAATACTATACTCGTAAAAAAAATAAGTGATATGACACTTTTTAAAAAAGTACCAGGGCTGGACTAGCCCGGCGAATTTCCCGGTGGCCCGTGACGGCTCGTGGCCTGACGAACTAAAAGAATAAATTATAAAAATTTAAAGTTGAAAAATTAAATAAATCGATACAAAAATAACATAAATTCTTATTTATAGCTATTTTTCTTTTTGACAACCAATTGTTAAATTCGCAATACCGAGCGCAGTACATACTTGTTTTTTTTGTATTACCGACATCATACACATGAAATGATATTTATATAAGGATGTATTTTATTTAGATCCAAATAACTTTTATTAAATTATAAATAATAGCATACCTGCTACACCTTTTCATATAATAATTGATTTAATCAATAAAAAAAAATTGACAAAAATATAATGACATGATAATCGGTCAATAATAATTTTCGTGACTATTACATACGTTAGCATATATTAAAATTTATTTACAATGTACAAATTTATTGTCACATTGTTATCAACACAAAGAATATCAAAAATGTGTAAATTATAGACGTTTTGAAAAAAAATCTGATGTGGCCAACACAATACCTCCCGCCATTTAATTTTTATTTGTTGGAAACTACATTTAGTTCTTTTCCATATAACTAATGTTCAGTTTACTATTTTCTTTTCAAAACGCTACCATTATTAAATGACGATTAAATGTTAGCGCTGAAAATTAGAATATTAAAACACATTTATCACCCAAACCGGTTCATACAGTATTAATACAAAAATAATAACAAATCTAGATGACCGTCGCCTGGCCGAACCCGGTCACGCGGAATCCTCCTTCACGCCGTGATTATTTCTGTAAAAGAATTAACACATGAGAAATACTCAGTGAGGAGGCAATCATTTCTAAAGGGTTCAGGCATTCACACACCGTACACACATGTTGGCAACTACGGGCAGTACCGCTAGTTACTACGGAACCTCTGCCGCTTCGGTGGTGATCCGGAGACAATCCTCTTAACCAACTGGATCAGATCACTACAGCCCTAACTGCTGCTGCCGTTGGCGACCACAGATGCGGGTCACTACAGCCTTCCCTGCTGCTACGCTGGCGACCCTCGGGTTCACACGAGCGGCCACTACGGAACCACTGCCGCTTCGGTGGTGATCCGGAGACAATCCTCTTAACCAATTGGATCAGATCCTACAGCACTAACTGCTGCTGCCGTTGGCGACACCAGATGTGGGTCACTACAGTCTTCCCTGCTGCTACGCTGGCGACCCTCGGGTTCACACGATGCGGCCACTACAGTACACCGTACTGCTCGCACACACACCCACAATCATACACAGGCTAGATTAACTCTCTCACCTGAATCACTATAATATCGATGTTCTCACATTGAAATCTAGAAATAAACTGAAATAAAATACGTGAATACCAGTATCATTAAATGTAGCTCTTATCCAACAGCATCGGTTACGTACCTAAATAGCTAATTAGAGACAAAACATAATAAATTTAATAAAAATAATCTTACGCAAAATAATATCTGTGACATATATATATATATATATATATATATATATATATATATATATATACCGGGTGTCTTAGGCCGACCGACACATGGGCGATTAACATGTAAAATTAGTTAATTGTGAATAGTATCTCCCCAGTGCAAGATATTAAGATGAAATTTTGCATGCTTATCCGGGGATACTATTTCTATGGATTTCAATTCAAATCAGTCAATTTGCAAGTGTAATATTAGAATAAATTAAGAAAAATTGTAGAAGTACCATGAATGTTATTCATATCTTGAAAATAATAGTATCTAAGCAACAGCTCTGACAGAGTAGGGGTAACGTGCGCGCTCCACAATTTAGAGAGTCGGGTTCGAAACCAACCGGCAGCAATATTTATTTTTTAATTTTTTCTTTTCAAAATAATTTTTATTATTAATATGTTTTTAATCTTTTATTAATATTTAATTTAATAAAGTGGATACATTGTACGTAACAAGATTTATTTATTTAAAAAATATTTTATTATTTGCTTTATTGGTTTATTATAAATTAAATTTCTTCAAATTATAGTTAGCCATTTTGAATATTTACTATAATTTGTAAATTTTAATGTTGTAATTAGTAGGTACGATTTAATATTTTTTAAATAATAAAGGCTGATTTATTATTACAAGCTCAGGTACAAGAGGTCCTACGGCTGGGCGTTCCGGGTGACTATTTCGGACGGGAACGGTATGTTCTGGGGAAACGACGCTTGGCGTCGCGGCGGCTGGGTAACGGAAAGTTGATCGGATACGGTAAGGGTTATAATGCCCTAAAGTACGGAGTCCAAAAACGGAGCTTTCGGGAAAAAGATGCTCGGCGTCGCGGTATCGGTGAGGTAGAGTGCGTCAAAACAAGGCGGTATTGCTTTCCAAGATGCGAGGATTTCGAAAATGTCGTTATCTCAAAAACGACGCCCGGCGTCGCGGCGCCGATGTCGCGGGATTTTGCGAGGAAGTGACGTGGATGCGTTTCCTGGTGAGCGGGAGCGAAAAATATGAGTTTCCACAAAACGACGCCCGGCGTCGCGACGGCGATACGTCAGATCGCTTGCCGGTGGTAAGCTAAACACGTTTCCGAGGAGTGGTTTTTCACTTTTTGGTTTTCTCGAAAACGACGCCCGGCGTCGCGACGCCGATATGTCGCGACGCTTCCTTATACCGAGTAGTATCCGAATCTGTGGTTTTCTCGAAAACGACGCCCGGCGTCGGGACGGCGTCGACGGTCGGTATTGGCCCTGGATGGTCACGCACCCTATTGGCGACGTCAACGCTCGGGTTTACACGCCGGCGGCGTCGATGCGCTGAGGAGGTTGATCTCACCACAGGCCACTATCAGAGATGAAAACGGGGGTGACGTCGGTGCGGTGGCGTCGGGTCACTTGTAATGGCTCGGGATAGTCACGCACCTTGGCGACGTCAACGCTCGAGTTTACACGCCGGCGGCGTTGATGCGCTGAGGAGGTTGGTCTCGCGACGTGCCACTACAAGCGACGTTGCTCGCGGAAAAACTATACTCTTGGTGTACGGGTGACGACGGCTTCACCGTGGTGACTCTGGTGTTGCTCAGAAATGTCCCCCAAGAGACGCTCTAAGCCACGCAACGAATCACGACGATGGGCAAGACAGTAACAATAACTTCGCGAGGAGCTCACGGCGGAAGTCCAAAAAACAGCGGTTTGCTCACCTGGAGAAATTCTACAGGACTGCTGGAGAAGACGGAGACGATTTCTTTGCGGAATACTAGTGGTTTACACACACTGAAATTTACATCTCGGCGGCGCGGCTTTTATAGCCGGAGGCTGGATATTCAGGCTTTAGCTTGTTTTGCAAATGTGAGAAATCAAAAGAGCACGTGTGATTTCAACCAAAATTTGGAAAAAAATGGAACGCGGACTTCTACTTGGAATATTTCGCTCATACATAGTGTAAACGGTGTACTTTACGTCCGGCATGCTAAAGAAAAGTTTTCAGCGTCGCGTGAAACAGGATAGCGCGGCAATAGCGGTTTGAACTAATACTTGTGACAGATCACATCGTCACATCCCCGGGTTACTTCGGGAGAAAAAAAAAAGGAATGACGGACAAGGACGGTAGCCGGAAGGCCCTTTTACAAAAAAGAAAAAAAAAAAAAACTTGAACACCCAATAGGAAAAAAAAAATTATCCTAACTACCAAACTTAATAACTAGAACTACTAAACTAAATAATTAACTAATTTAACTAAAACCTAAATACTTTGTCCACAAGTGGCACTTAACGTGTCTATCACTTGGCAAAAGGGGCACTGCACTCACGGTTGGGGAGGGGTTCAGCGTCGCAGCGGGGGAATGGTGATCCTCCTGCCGTTGGGGAGCCGGATCCGTAACCTCTTCGTCAGCGGGACTCCTCGGGGCCTCAGGGCACAGACAAACATACCCAGATGCACAGCCCAATGCTAAAGTCCGTGCTCAGTGCAAGTAATTACTTTTAAACACACGAGATGGTGCACCCTGCGCTGAAGGGCTGTGGATAGTAGTTTTGAGGAAAGCAGTGAAATTAGTGGGATCACTGCACTGCCAATAATTACTTCCTTTGTATGACAAGGTCAAACCCAAGCCTCATCAAACACTACAAATGCCTGTGCAGATATTTTAAACTGCTGAAGAGATGCGTTACACGAACCTAACAATACAATGCAATAATTTTTCACACCTCCTTATCTTTAAAAAGAATGAGGAATTATTAATAGGCGCGTTACCTTTTTTTTAAAGGGAGGTATTTTTCTGTCGATATTCTGATTGCTAAACCATTGTCCATTTATGCATATACTCAGATTCTTGAATCATCGTTCATTTTTATACATATTTTGATTGTTGAATCATCGTCCATTTCTATATTCTAATTACAATAATAACATACTTAAAACAACGAATTTATTTTTCTGTCGATATTCTGATTGCTAAACCATTGTCCATTTATGCATATACTCAGATTCTTGAATTTTTTGTGTCATCCGGAATTCTAACGGCGAACCTGATGTGCTGGGTGTATTGAAAGGGGAAATTATCACATTCCATGAGTTGCTTTCATTATCCACAGCAGTTGATGGTCGTGGGGGGGTTTCAAAATTTTCTTTCGCATTGGCGTAAGTTTTTGTAGGTGTTTTCAATATTATTGGCGACAATGATGATGACGATACCACAGATGTTAAGATATTACATTGCGCTTTTACATTTGGAACTGCATTATTAATTAATTTCTTTTTATTTATATCACTGAATTGAATTATAAACATAGAACTGGAAAAATGTTCTTCGCATATTGCTTTATATTTACACTGGTCATACGACAATCCAACTAAATCTATATTTCCGGTACATTCAATCCACTTATCACGTTGAGAGATATTTTTTGGGAAGTAAAAGAACTGAAGGTTTGGATAAAATTTACTGGACTTACCACAATTTTTCACTTGGCACTTTATAATTTTCGGCATCTTAAAAACTGGAGTAAAGTACAGTAAATATAAAACAAATTAATAACACTTGGTTGTAAGTTTATTACTAAACACGTGTTTCCGTTGTTATACTATCAACAGAAGTGACGAAAAAATACAGAATCAGCAATTATATACCAAAGGCACCCAAAGGTAACAATGAAAACACCAATAGAAAAACAATAAATTCAACCACCAATAAGAAAACAGACAAGCAATATAAACAGTTTAATATGTAGATAAATACCAATGAGAAGCAAGCCTAATGACATTTTGCGGTGATACAGTCATCAAAGGATTAAATACAACTTAAAAGCCGAGAAGGTATGAGATCCATTTGGTCGTTCATTTGCTGATTGCAGTTGTTTATGCTCTTATTATTTTTCCAGTTTTCATTACGATAGCTAAAACTACACATGTTTTTGGAATCTTACCATCAAACTATGATGTTACAAATTAGATTTTAAGATATTTGTGTTGGCAAATATATTAATACTCCTCTCAAATAGCTTCAGTATAAACTTGAGATGGAATGTAACAACAATATTAATATAAGCAGAGCTATTGATAATAAATCACCAACTAGCCGAACATATAATTGTTAAGACTCGTTTATTACTACTCGTATTATTTAAAATGTGTTTTTCTTTACAGATTGTAAATGTTTTGAAATTTTATAACTGCCTACTCTATGATATCTTCCTATAAATCGTCTCTTTCTCTTCTATACTAGATTGACATGCACAAAGTTTAAAGATTAATTTCTCTTTTTTTGTAATATATTCTTAATTATTATGTGTTTCATATTCGTTGCTTTCACCTCTTTCTTGTAATGTGTAAAAAAAGTAATTAAAGTTAAATTAGTGGCACATTAATTAGGTAATATATAAGAATTTAATTATTTTAGATTTCAGAATTACAATGACGACGACGGGTTTCAACTTTTGTTATCTATCGTAAACTAACTTATACAGATACTATATCATTGTACGCAACGGACATAAGAACCATTTAATAACATTATATAAAAACAAATGAACTTAATCTTTCACAAACTCTATACAGGCCAGTAGAGAAGAGAAAATTTTAATAATCTGAAAATAATTTTGCACAATTTTACAATAATTTTGCCATTTGCAACTTACAACAAACTTGGTAACAAACACATTTTAAATAATAGTGGACATTATATACAAAATAAACCGTAATTACGGCTATATCGGATTAACTTATTATTTCATTTTACGCAACGGATATAAGAACCATTTATTTAATAGCATATACAAAAACAAATGAACGTAATCTTTAACAAAATATACAGGCCAGTAGAGAAGAGAAAATTTTAATACTCTGAAAATAATTTAGCACAATTTTACAATAATTTTTCCATTTGCAACTTACAATAAACTTGGTAACAAACACATTTTAAATAATAGTGACATTATATACAAAATAAACCGTAATTACGGCTATATCGGAACTTATACAGATACTATTTCATTTTACGCAACGGATGTATGTAAGAACCATTTATTTAATAACATATTATACAAAAACAAATGAACTTAATCTTTAAGAAACTCTATACAGGCCAGTAGAGAAGAGAAAATTTTAACAATCTGAAAATAATTTTGCAATAATTTTGCCATTTGCAACTTACAACAAACTTGGTAACAAACACATTTTAAATAATAGTGACATTATATACAAAATAAACTGTAATTACAGCTATATCGGACAAACGGCTCGTAATTTTATGTTAAAATTCGAAGAACATATAGTCTTAGTAAAAACCGATTCTAAAATATCTTATAGAAAACAAACATACAATAATTACAATTGAACGCCTAAACATATTGGCTGCCGTAATGATAGGATTAAAAATTAACATTACGGAAACTTTAGAAATAAATAAAGCCACAAATGATTGTAATTAGCTAATAAAAGATCAAATGGATCTCATACCTTCTCGGCTTCTAAGTTATATTTAATCTTTTGACGACGGTATCACCCCAAAGATGTCATTAGGCTATAATACTGTTTGGTATTTGTTTTGTATTATGCATAGTACAGAATTTCAAACAAATATAGTTCTAGTGTAATTTTTAAAACGAGTCATAGGGCTATAACATAGTAAAACAGTTTTTTTAGCTGCCAAAAGTTTCTATATTAATTTATAGGAAAAAGAATTAGTGCATATTATAGAAAAAAAAAATTTTAGACACCAAACAACACATTTCTGTTACATATAAAGCCACAAAATAAATTTAAAAATTTACGAAATTAAGAAAAACTCTCATTAACTATGAAACTGACAGTAACAAAACAGTTGTTGACCTAAGGAAGCTCATTAATTAACGTTTATTTGTATTTTATTTACAATCATTTTTATTGTTTTGGATTTTCTTCATGTTGGTAAGAATGGCAACGTTTTGTTAGTCAATTTAAAATTAAACAAATTTAAGGCTAAATTAAGAGAATATTATTTAAGTAAGTTATATGGAGTTAATATAATATTGTATAGTTATTGTGTATCTACATATTTCATTTTTTTATAAATAAAAGTTATTATATTATAGTTTTATGGTGAATAAGATTTTTTCTTAATTTGCAAATTTTTAAATTTATTTTGTTTCTTTATATGTATCATATATGTTACGTGTTTGGTGTCAAAAAATTCGTATTTTTTCTTTCTTTAATATGTATAATTTTTTTCTATAAATTAATATAAAAACTTTTAACAGCTAAAATACTGTTTTTCTATGTTATAGAGGGCTATAACATAGAAAAACAGACCCGTTTTAAAAATTACAATCGATAAATGTATTGGAAATAAAACAAAATATATATTTTTTTTAAATTATATATCCTCTCACTCAAATATTATCATTCCGTACACAAGTATGCGCGCCGAGTAACCGATGCAGCGTTCTTTCGTAATTCGTACAGTAGCTTATCATATAAACAATATGTATATTAAATTGGTTTCGTTATTAAAAATAAGTGTGGAACTTGCTGGAAATTCATAACGGGACAAAATTTACTATAACTACTTTTTTCACAAACGAATTTTTAATTTTACCAATAATATTTTACTTAACTCAGTTACCTATTATAAACATTGTGCAATTTTGTATAAAACGGATAGATGCTACATACTTAATGTTCTAAGTGCGTAAAATTTGAATAAATTATTTTTAATTGTTCGTGAGATATTACAATGTAAACGCTAAAAATATCGAAAAATGCAATTCTTGGACTTATTCCGCTTGGGATTCTAATTATTCTTTATAGTTAATAAGAGCCAAAACAGTCAAATCAAATAAGATATATTTTGATATATCCGGTCAGAAATTTGTTTGCATGATGCTGATAGTCAGTCTCAGAGTTCTTGGTTTGCGAACAAAACCCCAGACCCCAGGCGGCCGCCCAACACAACTGAAAGTAAAAGTGTACAATTCGAGTGAGCCTACTAAATACTGTCAATGCACAATAATTGTTTGGTCCAATGTGATCAGCACTCTACACTGCCGACATCTAGTACAGTTGCAACAACTACACAAACAAATTAAACACACGTTTACCCGTAAGGCTGTGCATCTGGGTATGTTTGTCTGTGCTCAGGGACTGAACCCAGGTGTGGTAGTCCTGGCACTGGGCTTCGGCTGGCGGCAGGACCGGGGGCGGAGACGCCTGACGCGTTGGAGGGACTACGGGCGGCTCTTCTCTTCGGGGACTCTCAGGATCTGGACTCAAGGTCCTCAGGATGTCCCAAAGTTCCTGGACGGCTTCTGGCACGGAGGGTTGGGCTGCTTGGCTGCTAGACGCACGTTCATCTTGGACCGCGTCACCTTCGGAATCGGACGGCAGCGGTGATGCGGTCAAGTCGATGACGTCCTCTAAGGGGGACGGCGACCGGTACGGCCGGATTACAGGTGGCGCCTGTAATTTGGGCGGGTAAGGTCCAAATCGAGCGATGAGGGCTTTTCGGAGGGCCTCATCGCCATCACCGGGCTTCCAAGCGGGGACCTTGGGCTGCATGGGCTCGGTGGCTGGTTGTGGTGCTGTGCGGGCTGGGCGGAGGAGACGGTTCTCCAAAATTCTTATCTTGGGTCGGGTGACCCGTCCTGTTGCTGGCAGCTTGCTGGTGTTGCTGCCTGCCCTACCTCCCACCCTAGCAGGACGGGTTGATCGACGGATCCATGGGGCTGGTGCTTGACTCATTCTGGAGAATTCGGAATCGTGATGCGGTGAGTAAACGATCGCCGGTGATCCCATAGCTAGTTTGCAACTCGGTCAGGCGTTCTCGAAACATAATGGGGCCGGTTTTACCATAATAGTACACGTTCCATTTACTTATCATTTCGCATAGTTGAGCAGGTGTCGTTTCGGCCGACGGTTTTTCAGCGGACGCGGCTGTATCTACGGATTCTCCTTTGTCGGCGAGTGTAGTTATCTTGGTATAAAAATCAACCATGCGTTTACGTAGTTCTTCCACGGTTCCGGTATCTTCAAGGCCATAACGTTGTAGTTCCTCTTGGAGTTCCTCCTTCTTGATGACATATATCCATTTAGTACCCATTGTCTCTTTTCAATGTCCCTGTTCGGGCGCCAAATTCTGTAACGCATCCATCCCCAGAATCATTGGCACACTCAGTGACGGTAGGCATAAGAGAGAAATTTCTTCCCAAATTCCTTCCACGTTGGCTCGGACTTTGTATTCTTCAGAGATGGTTACCACAGCCCCATCTGCCATTTGGGCTCGTGGTATCGACGGCTGGCCTCTGTGGGCTCCCTGTCGGCGGTAAACGGCGGCGGTAGTGGCATTAATGTAGGAGAGAGTGGACCCAGTGTCCACGAGTGCTCGTACTTGGTGGTGGCCTACCGTCACGGTTACGTAGATACGGCCATCTTCTCCTTGATTGACGGCGGATGCTAGCGGGTATTGCCCTGGGACCGACTGGTTGATCCGCCTGTTGTTCCAGTCGGTTTGGGGTTTTCCGGACGGCAACAGTTGCGTGAAAGAACGCCTCTTTTGCCACAACGGGAACAGAAAATTTGTGGAGCATTCTGGCAGTTGTTCCGGAAGTGCCCCTTCTCTCCACATCGCCAGCACGCTTGTTGAACATCTACGGCGACAGCATGACTGGAGGGTACATGTTTTTTGCGGTACGGTCTCCTGGTTTCGATGACTACTTGCCTTCAGTTCTTTCTGTAGCTCCTCCAATTCTCGAATTTCTTCCAGCAGAGCGTTAACCGTTGGGCAATCCTGTCGGCGGATCCGCTGGCGATATTCGGGCCGCAGATTTTTATATAGTCGGTACAATTGTTCTTCCGGACTGTACCCGCCGTGTCGTCGCATTAGTGTCTGGAGTTCGATGATATAGTCCTGTCCCGTCTCGCCTGGGCGGTGCATGCGCTGGCGAATTTGTTCTTCATAGTGGTATCTCTTGTCCGGGATGAAATATTTCTCGAATTCCGCTATGAAGGTATCCCAGGTGGTGAGGCAGTCTTTATTGTTTCGATACCAGAGTATCGCGTTACCCCGTAGAAGTTCTGGCAGTGCGGTGAGTAAACATAAAATAATTTTTATTATTAGTATGTTTTTAATCTTTTATTAATATTTAATTTAATAAAGTGGATTCATTGTACGTAACAAGATTTATTTATTTAAAAAATATTAAATCGTACCTACTAATTACAACATTAAAATTTAAAAATTATAGTAAATATTCAAAATGGCTAACTATAATTTGAAGAAATTTAATTTATAATATTTATTAAATTAAATATTAATAAAAGATTAAAAACATATTAATAATAAAAATTATTTTGAAAAGAAAAAATTAAAAAATAAATATTGCTGCCGGTTGGTTTCGAACCCGACTCTCTAAATTGTGGAGCGCGCACGTTACCCCTACTCTGTCAGAGCTGTTGCTTAGATACTATTATTTTCAAGATATGAATAACATTCATGGTACTTCTACAATTTTTCTTAATTTATTCTAATATTACACTTGCAAATTGACTGATTTGAATTGAAATCCATAGAAATAGTATCCCCGGATAAGCATGCAAAATTTCATCTTAATATCTTGCACTGGGGAGATACTATTCACAATTAACTAATTTTACATGTTAATCGCCCATGTGTCGGTCGGCCTAAGACACCCGGTATATATATATATATATATATATATATATATATATATATATATATATATATATATATATATATATATATATATATATATATATATATATATATATATATATATATATATATGTACCTATACAAAATTCAAAAATCTTTAATTTTCATAATATAAATTGCGATAAATGAACATTTGAAGGTATTTTTCGAAGAAAATCTATTTTGAGCTTCAAATAAAGTGCCATTCCCGGTTACCTAATGGCTCATTTCATATTAGAGAATAAGGTAGCAACACAAGGTTTCAAAATTTTCTTAATGATAGTATTTAAGTGGAGAAGGAGAGTGGAGGATCCGTACACATAAACACACAGACATCATCGTGAAAATGTTAAAATTGAATTCTAAGGGCCTTAAAACGTGGTCATTTATCAAAATCTCGATATGCGATTTTTAGCACGATCCCTATACCTCCTTTACCAAGGGTAACGGGAGGTAAACAGTAAATTATTAAACAAAATATTATAGTGATTAAAATTATTTTAAAAAATCGGTTCAAATGACTGGCCTGGCCCGACTCCATCCGGATTTCCCGGTACTAAACATATTCCCAGTCCAGTTCTGAAAAGTACTATAGCATTTCATTGTTAACCCATTTTACTCATTTTAATGAAAAAAGTGCACTTTTTTAACAAACCTTAAAATATATGTACGTATATTATACAGAGAGATAGTGATTATCTTCAAATAAGCAAATTTTCTATACAAAGTAATCGTTGTAAGCACGACACCAAGAATATTTCGTTTATTGTAGGAGATACAAAAAATATTATAATAAACAAAGTTAAATTAGACAAAGAGGCTCACAAAATGATCGTAATAATAATTTTGTATCACTTTATATTTTAGCAGAAATGGCTATAATTTTAATTCGAGCATAGGGAATATAAACTATTATTCACGAAAGAAGACTATTCAAGGTCATTTGTGAGCCGTCTGATATAATATTACTTGCAGATAACTTCATTGCATTTTGTATGCATAGGCGTGCAACATGATATATTTATGGACTGAGAAAATAAGAGTAATTCATTAGAAAATTATGTTTCTTTCTAAATAATGCCCTTCCGAACGATTTATGTTTTTCACTTATGTCTTTTGCAAAATTCAAAAACATAGACTTATAAACCAAGGAATAATAATTTGATTTAAACGTCAACGCCACTGGGTAAATTTTACCACAGAGGGCAGTGTAATAGATAATTAGGTAGGTATCTGTAAGTCTCCGACATATGTCATTATTATTTATAGTGTGTTAGAAAGTAATGCCACTATTTACGTATATCTGTCACACCACATAAATTAAATAGACATAGGTCAAATAATCTTTCTCTTTCTAATACAAAATGTTGCTAAGCTACTGCTATAAAGTGATGTGTATTCTTTCTTCGAACAAATGACCTTGAATAGTCATCTTTCATGAATAATAGTATATATATATATATATATATATATATATATATATATATATATATATATATATATATATTTATATATATATATATATATATATATATATATATATATATATATATATATATACAGGGTGATTCATCGGTCTGTCCTCTCTTTATAACTCTTTTATTTTAAGTCAGATAGAAAAACTCTTCAAATATAATTTATATGATATATTATTGTCTATCTACGTACCATATGCATTTGTATACAGGCTGCTCCGTTTAAGCGCAACAATATGTAACTTTATATTTTTTAATGGAACACCCTATATTTATTTATTTATTTTGATAGTAAATTAGATTCCCTTTAAAAAAGTATTAAGTAATAAGGGGTCTAAAATTATAAATTAAGAAGTTATTTACGTTAATAAAAAATAGTAGTTCAGAGTGGAAAAAACCATAATATAATACAAGATTTTGATCCTTTTTTATTAATACTTATTTTAAACATTACACTAAATCCAAAGAAGCTATTAAAATTTAGTTACAGACTAAATAATGCAAAATTATAATAAATGCTCGAAAACTTGTCCTTCAACTTGAATAGATTTTTCTGTTATAAATATTATATTAACCATCTCATCTTTACTAAAATTTGTATTATTCATTTTCACATCAACATCAACAATTACTACGTTTACATGCAGTTTTGAAAATGGTTTCAGTTTTCAGTCAAAATTGTGCAAAACTGTTTACATGTAGTTTTCAAAACAAATTTAAAAATTAATTTGAAATCAGTTTCGGTGCATGCGCATTTAGCTGATGTAAGTGACAGATCCTCTTCACTCCAAATACTTCGTTTTGATATTATTCCAATTATATTTTATACTTCGTACCACTACGCACTAAAACTACACAACTGTCAGTATATTTGAAGGTTAGTAACACAAAGTGACAGAAACGTTATGCTCTGTACGCATGCGCAGTATCAAAACTGATTTTTAAGTGTTTACATGAGTAGTTTTGAAACTAGTTTTCAAGTCCAACCCATGAATTTTAGTTTTGGTTTGAGATAATTCAAATCGTTTTGACACTGTATACATGGCGTTTTCAAAACTAAAAACGTTTTAAAAACGGTTTGAAAACTGCATGTAAACTCAGTAAATGATAAACTAAGAGTATTTGAACAACTTGTTTGTTTAAATTCGAAACAATTGATCAAACTATGCATAGCTTACTTTGTTAATAATAACATGATAGAAACATATCATTCAACAAATAAAAGTAAATAACTTCTTAATTTATAATTTTAGACCCCTTATTACTTAATACTTTTTTAAAAGGAATCTAATGTACTATCAAAATAAATAAATAAATATAGGGTGTTCCATTAAGAAATATAAAGTTACATATTGTTGCGCTTAAATGGAGCATCCTGTATACAAATGGATATAGTACGTTGATAGATAATACTATATCATATAAATTATATTTGAAGAGTTTTTCTATCTGACTTAAAATAAAAGAGTTATATAGAGAGGACAGACCGATGAATCACCCTGTATATATATATATATATATATATATATATATATATATATATATATATATATATATATATATATATATATATATATATATATATTTAAGAATTTACTTAAAATTAGCTGCACAACTATACAAAATATCATAGTTTCACTTCAACAATTTCAAAATAGCGACCATTTATTTTCAATATAATGGATTAGTAAAATTCCATACAAAAAAAAAACAATTGTATTACCTTAAAACAAAGGAAACGTAATGTTACCTCTCGCTGAAATTGAAGTGCTCTAATATTCTCCGAATATTAAAATCATATCAACCATGCATTTCTTCAGCTGTGTAAGGTACTTTGAGCCATAATTAGCATAAATAATTATTTATTTTCACAGTTACAATAAATAACAAAAGTAATGTAGGTAAATATTTTTCTTTAATTTTAAAATAATAAAACTGTTTTCATATTTGCTGTATAGAATTTTATTAATAGTACGTTGTATAATTAAAAAATAAAATGGTGGACGTTCGAAATATTTTATAAAATAGATTAAGAGAGTGTGATATTTTGTTTTATTAGATTTGTAACATAGGTTACGCTATATAAAAGAATTAATCTCAAACAATACCATCATTTTTTACAAAAAAAAAAAAAAAACAACAAAATCACACACTTGATTTTCTTCATTCAATATATTCATTCCGACATTTTATTTGTTAATCAACAATGAACGTCTTATTTACTATCAATATAAAGCAAATTTTATGTACTTTTCAAAAATATTGTATGTTCTATTTGAAATTTCAAAGTTAATACAATATACTTCGAAATTGGAAATAATAAAACGTATCTTGATACAACATTTTATGTTTGTTTAAATGAAGATAATCGCTATCTCTTTCAATAACGGAAATAATTTCTGTTCATTCTCTCATTTCATTTAAAAAAAGTAACGATGATAGCGCTTCCGATGAAACGGGAAGTAGAATTTAGAACCTTTTAATTCCAAAAAATGGCATTTAAGTTCGCCCCGAAATTTTTAGTATATGTTTACATTTATTAATATAGAAAATAGTAATTTATTATCCTCATATACGATACTTACATAAAATGAAATGTAGTTGGCGAGAAGTATATATTTTATATATATACGACGAGTATGTATGTATGTATGTATGTATGAAGTATGATTTCTTATTTTTCATAAACAATTCATTAAAAATTCCGGATGAAACAATCCACTTAGTGCTGTAACGTATGCGCCTCATCAATTATTAGATTACGACATATTTCCCGCAAGTGAAATCCTCATAACAATGTTGAGCGCATATAACGTTCTCCTCATCCTCATTGCAATAAGTGCGCGTGCTTGCTAACATCGTAGCCGTAACCGTTACACGTTAGACGGGACGAAGTCGAGTATGAGTAATGATATTCACCGGAGTATTACGGTAATTTCCGGATCACACCGGAGCTATAAAGTAGCCGGAGCCTGACCGGAAGTCCCATCTGAGTCCGGACAGCAAGACATGCACACCGGATTATTTCCGGGATGTAACGGTGAGAAGATTATGCTGTTTATGCACGCATCGGGATCGGAGAGGCTGCTGGCTGTTGTTGTTTGGATAAATTTTGGCTCACGCTAGTGGTAGAGGCAGTGGGGAGAATAATGTACACAAAAAATTATAAGGAATAATAATTTACGCAACAAGTGCCAAAAGCGGAACTTTTTGCATCAACGATACATTTGGATAACAAAAGGTTTACATAAAAGATCAAATTTCATAAGCATGAAATTGTCAAAATATCAGAATCATATGAAAGAATCAATCGCTATAACAAATGTGATTTTAGCTCCTGACCTATATATATATATATATATATATATATATATATATATATATATATATATATATATATATATATATACCTTAAGAATGGAATGTTGCATGAGGTAGTACTTATATTTCATAACAGAATCAATGATTCAAAAAATATAGTGGATTCATAAGATTTTCCCATACCATAAAGCATATATTTACCTTTATATTAACTATAAAATAATGATGTTTTGATGATTATTAGATCTGTCAAACAACAAGTAGATATTAAACAATCACTGACTCCAAGGCACTTTTAAATATTGCAAATTTTATTTATTGTTCTTTTTTGTGATATATATTTTTTTTAATCTTATATTGTGTAGATTTTAATTCTGATCTAGTTTTGCATTTACACCTTACCTCTAATATTAATAGATAGGTACATAAAGTAAAATTAATATTGTATTTCCTATTCCTATACCTACATAGATTCTAAGTAGACACCCGGTGTATGTCTATGTTACGGTATAGGTATGGTATGACTAGCGAATGAAAGTAAACGTTTAAATTATTTTATAGATGTGATTTCTTTTGAAATAGAATTGTATGGAATATTCAGGTATGAAATTTTTGCATGAACCCATGTAAATACTGGACTAGGAAAGCACAGAAATACATTACTATGTCTGGCTTGAAAATAGATGGCCGATTATAAAAACAGGGGTGTATTTAAAATATTTTAAACATTTTTCGTTTATATTTAGTTTGAAAATTCTATGAAATAGGATTATTTTTAATTTCCTCTAATAGTAATTCCGACTCAAGCGTTGCTTACACCTGAAACGAACGAACTAGAATTTGCGGTATTAAATTTTTTAAATACATCCCTGAATCCAGTTGCTAAGGTCATTTTAAATACCTCCTGGTATTCAGTACGATTCTAATCATCTGTATCGGAATACATAAGGGTCAGTTTCCTCTCAAATCAAATATAGGGAAATCTTTTCAAAAGAAACTACATCTATTAAATAATCTAAACGTCAACTTTCATTCGCTAGTCATACCATACATAGTGGGATGAAGTGCACATTGCCCGACAAATGTACAGATTTGCTTACAACTGAAGTGTAAGTAGAATGTTAATAAAATATAGACTGTATCCACATTATCCGGAAAATGTACAACACAACTGCACTGCTTTGGATAATGTGTAAATATTGGGGAAAAATGAGTAAGTATAACAACAATGCCTCACCTAACGCACAAAACTCGCCGCGAGTTTACCAAGAGAGTGATTTGTATATATTAGGTAAGGTTATAGTTGCTACATTTAGAGAAGCAAATTTTTCCTAATTCCCATAGGCTAACGTGTAATGAATGTACATACAATATACATTCATCAAATGGGGTGATAACAGTATTCATTTTCCGGAAAATGTATACATTATTCCGAATATTCGCTTATATCGTAACATATACAACTAAGGTGCGAACGTAGGGATTTAACATGGGATTTTAGTTTTTTGGAATTTCCTGCTCTCCTCTACATTTTACGGCAAAAACTGTAGAGTTCAAAATTAAAAGTTGTATAAAAAACATTTTTTATTATGTTTATAGTTTCTTCACAATATTAAAAAGAAATTTCAAAATTTCGGTTTATCAGTAGCAATAGCCACGACACTTTTTTTGTTCTACTACTACTTAGGGCTTGTATACAGCTGTCGTCGTTTACCCTTCAACCGGACTCACCGAGCCGCAGTGTTTTACCATTGCCGTACTGCCAGTTGGATTTCAGCCATTGCTACATTTATTTAAGATGTATAAGTGGCCAGCTTATAGCATCCGAGTGTGATTAATACAAGTAGCTGTATTTTTTTTTTATTTTTTACGACAAATCACACATTGTCGGTCAACGGGAATCGAACGCACGGAACATGGTTCGGGTGACGACACTGCGGGGTACGAGATGTGCGCTAGCCCGCTCAGCCACGTTCTAGTTTTCTTAAATTATTTATAATTGTCAAACGTCAATTTGACATATGGAAAATAAATTCCGTATTCTTTTGGAACTATTTCCATCATAATATTCCTTTAAAAAGGTTCCTCATTCGAATAAACATTCATTATTTAATTTATTTCTTTTCCGTAAGTCAAATTGACGTTTAACGTTTATAAATAATTTATGAAAACCGGAAAAAAGAAAACTAGTGTCATGGCTGTAGCTAGTATTAAACCGAAATTTTAAAATTCCTTTCTAAAATTGTGAAGAAACTAGAAACGTACTAAAAATGTTAAAACAGTTTTGTAAACAACTTTTTTATATTTTGCGTTCATAATGAAATCATTACGACACGCAAAAAAAAATTGCGTATCGAAATTAAGGTCATTACGATACGCAAATTTTTTTTAGACGGTTGGTACTAGATGACGTTTCTTTAACCCATTTTTACCTTATTTATTTTTAGTTAATTGACAATTCATTTTAATAATATAATGTCGAAATTATTATTAATTTTTTTTATTTAGGTAAGATTATTTACACGAAAATGTACAAATGGTTACAAATATAATCACAAATTGAGTAAGTAAATGTTAATAATTGTAGAAGGCGCAAAATATAAAAAATAGTATAAAGAACTCTTTTTATAAGACTTTCTTTCGCACTTGTCAATTAGAAAACTCGCTCGTTTTCTAAATTTTGACGCGTGCGAAAAAACATATCTTATAAAACACGTTCTTTAATATACTATTAATTCTGTTCAACTTTGCATTCTACAGTTTTGCCGTAAAAAGAACAGAAGAACAGGAAATTGCAAAAACCTAAAATCCCATGTTAAATCCCTATGTTCGCACCTTAGCGCCAATACCCTATATATGGTGATTTTGTTTAAATTCCATGGCCATCGCTACAAATGAGCAATATTTATAAAACTTCAAATTGCATTTTATACTTTACTAAACACTAAAAATAAAATCTGATTAGTGATTTAGATGTAGAGTTTAATTTTTTAACATTTATTTGAAACATTTCGTCTTAAATTGAATGGAAAGTATTACGCCTATGGCCCGCTGGCTGAATTCTAGTTTATCCAGAATAGTAGAAATTGCATTTTTTTTTTGTTCTAATTTTTTATTTTAGCTAAAATATAATACGGGAACACAAAATTGGAGCGCGGAAACAGCAATTTATATATATATATTTTTTTTGGAAAAATAAAGTGTAACTTTACCTATAATAAAGTTCTGTTTTTTGCAATGAAATGAACACTAGAGATGCTTGTTAATAAGACATAATACAGTAAAATACTACATTAAAACACAAAAAATGGGGTAGAAAAGTAATTATTAATAGATATTTTAGAAAAAATGCAGTTTAACCTAAAATTTTTTTTTAAATCCTGGCAAAAACAATACCTATCGCACTCGTATTTTTTAAGAAATTTAAAAAAAATCTTGACAAACACAATACATAATTTACACCAGGCACACACATTCGACATCGCTCGGCTCCAAGAGGAAAAGAAGAAAAATATTTTGCAAATAAATATATATATATATATATATATATATATATATATATATATATATATATATATATATATATATATATTAATTGAAACAGTATTATTCTTATGAAAGCGTAAGTACCTACTTAAACATGGAAATATATGTAGTTCATCTAACCTAATTTTTTTTTAGAAAAAATGCCAAAATATCTATAAATAAAGCTTTCCGCACCCAATTTTTTGCGGTATTTAGTGTTTTTAATGGTTGACCAACTATATATAAAATAAAATATAATTCTTGAATTCTGAATAAACTAGACTTTAGCCGGCCCGCTTTTTAATTAATACCCTGTATATATTAATAAAAATAAAGAAGACAAAAATATGTTCCTGTATGAATATGAAGGTAAAACGTGCTGATAAGCATCTCATTTATAGAATATATTTTAGATACAGAAATTATAACACTTACCGGTTAAAGGGACTCTTTATGGCTGAGACTGGGGTCTTCGTCAAAGATCACACATTAAAAAAAGTCTTTGTATTTCACTTTAAATATTATTTTGTATGTCAGGAAGTTGCTTAATACACATAATCATACGTCCATCCACTACTATATATTACAAGAAACTGCTTCATAATGTAGGTACAATTGTGCAATTTTAAACATGTTTTAATAGGCACAAACTTACACTTCTCCGAGAAAACAAAACACAGCACCAGCACAGTGTATTTCAATAATAATTGAAATGTTTATTCTGCCAACTTCAATGTGATTCGTATTATTTAAATAATTATTACAACAATATCATACCTTTTAATTTAATTTATTTTTTAATAATTCTTTTTAATCTTTATTTATTAATATTTTTAATTTATATGTTGTTAAAATCTTTATTAATTTTGGATTACCTACAATGTACATACATATTTATTTATTTTATATTTTGTATTTGGATATGTATTGTGTATTTTATGTTGTATTTATGTCTGTATTGAGTATTTTTATAATTTTATTATGTAGTTCATTCTCTGAAGAAGATTTATTAAAAAATCTAAATCAATCAGAGTTATATTGTTTATTTAATTTTTATTTTAAATATGCAAATTTTGAAACAATACTAGTTTTTTTAAATATGATATAATTTAATCAAAATGTTTTATGTTTACATACGAGTTCATTCAACATATTAAATTATTTAACACTATACAATTATTAGTACATTATATTATTTTCATTGGGCGAAATTTTACTAAATTTAATGTCGGTTTTCACATTTATATAGGTACAGGCTGTTCGAAAAATAGGGGCACAAATCAAATCATTTCATAATTAAATACTTTTTTATTTAATTCGAATATTGATGACCTTGCACACGTTAAAGATGGTAGGGATAGGGATGCAAGAGTTGTTTTTCAGGACATTCTACAGGGGTGCTCAAACAGTCGATCGAGAGATATTTTTAAGATGGTCGCGTTATCTTCCGACATTTACGAGTAGTTTGCACTCGATTGCGTGGTCTCAATTTCCTATAAAATTGAAAATTGTTGCATTTTAACTGTTTGCAACAAATGAACATCGTTGGAAAGCAAAAAAATCTCTCCCAATGGTGTAAATTTCCAATATGTTGTGTATATAAAAATTACAACTTTGTCATCATTACCAAGGGTTGTTGAGCGTCGGCATTCAAAAGAACAAAAAAGTGCTCTAAAGAGGTTCAAACCAAAATCCATTATTATACACATTTAGAAGTTATTCGCAATAATATAAAACTGTAAAATTTACATTTCTACCGATATCTAGTGAATATGCAGTTTTATCAAATAAGGGAGAACCGGGTTCGATCCCGACCGACGTCAAATATTTCGAATTTTAAATGGCACAAAATTGACCCCTGTGGTGCACTCTCCACGCCAGCAATGAGTGCCCGTATGGTGACGCCCACACGGTACAAATATGTCATCATCATTACCGAAAAATGTGTACAAAGCAGATTGGCACGCCTAGTGATGCACGACGAGGCGAGAGTACTCTCGTATCTCGTCTCGTTGCATTATGCGAGATGAGAACGAGAACGAGATTGCAGTTTAAAATTCGAGGCGAGATCGATATAACAACTACGAGAATCGAGAAATCTCGCGAGAATCTCGCAATAAAAAGTATTTGTAATTTTATAGCTTTGATTCATAAATTTAATGAAAAATTCACCATAGAAGGAGTAGAGTCAACGCTAATTCATGCATAGAACACGTAAATGTGTAAATTATATGAATTCACAATATTTTTTGAGTCTATTTAGAGTCGATTAGTATCGGTTTCTGAGCGAGAAAATGAAAAAATAAAGCCAAATCGGTATTGCATCCAATAGAACTAGTTTTCTCCAATATTTCAGCCCCTAATTCACCCCAGTTAAAACCACGGTTAATAAAACTCTTGTCGCCACTGAAAAGTAAAGGATGTTATATTAAGCGTCGATGGCAGCCCACAGGGAGAGAAGTGGAGTGATTGGTTGCCAGCGGGTTACCAGTGTAGCGGTTTTTTATGACTTAATCTTACTTAAATAGTGGCATTTTAATGAAGAAGTGTAGATACTTTTAGTTACAAAAAATAATTTTTTAATGTTTAATTCGTTTTACTGATGACAGAATGTGTTGTTATTGACATAGTTTAGAGATCGAAATTTGATGATAAATTGGATATTTTATAGGTAAATTAAATTATTTACTAACTTATCACATTTTCTGACGACCGTAAATGAATAAGCATTATGTTCGTATTGAAATAATTTGGTGGCCAGAATTTAGTGTTTCGTCTCTTTATTATAGTTATACGATTGCAAATACATGTAAGACGGTGCTATTGGGGTGAACTTGTCTCTTGTAGTTAAATAGCTACGTAAATACCTAGTGCGCAAGCGCTTATTTTTATAGCGAGACTCTCGCGAGACTCGTGCGAGAACGAGATGAAACCCAAAAAAATGTGTGAGAACGAGAGCGAGATCGAGACTACAGATCCGAAAACGAGACGAGATAGATATTTTTTATTTCTCGTCTCGTCTCGCCTCGCGTGCATCACTAGGCACGCCCAGCAATGAATAAAATGCCGTGATATATTCATTTATTTTATTTATCAAATAACGAAACACCACTAAAATGGTCCCCTATTAGAGCAACTTTTGTCTAATTTAACTTGCTTCGTATTTCTTATAGCATTGTCTTCCATGCAGGTCGCGTTTTTTGGGACATTCTGTAAATTAATTTTATATATTTTTTCCTATTTAGCTTACTGCCTAATAGTTTTATATTTGATCTCTGATAACACAATTTTAACACTATAGTATGTCTGAATATTCTAAAGCACTACTTATACTCCTCTAGTGCTTACAGAAGGAGCCGCGGCAACAGGACACAAAATTTCTTCTTCCCCAACAACACACACACACAAGATAGTTTTAGGCTCACTCCTATTTCCAGTTTCCAGCACGAATTTTCCATTCACTAGAAGACGATGATCAACAGACAGGAACATTTTCCTGTCTATTTGGCTTCAATTGGGAATTAATTGTCCATAAAGCTGCCAATGTATCACCATATGCAAATCTGTACATTAAATGCATATTTGCTAATGGGGTATGTGACTATATTCGAATTTCAATATATATGTCATAAAATATAAAAGTAACCACTATAGCTTCTTATTATAATAATAAAAACTAAACATTAATTTGTAATAATCTTGTTATTAACAATTTAATGTTTTGGGGAAGGGATATATGCCGTAAGTATGTTAGAATCGTAGACAAATACAGATAGACTACGGGAAGGAAAGAGACAGTTATAAATCAGCCTATCAGCGTCGCGTTTATGTTGTGGTAGGTGTGGAAGGGTGGGGCATGATCACATCTGGCTATAACTATCTCTTTCCCTCCCAGTCTAACCGTCTTTTTTCACTCTTCTACAATAAGGTCCGCCAGTATTTTTTTTTTATATTTAGGATGTTAATGAATACGTTACAAATTTATAGTGTATATAGGGGATGCACGATTTCTCAAATACTATAAGACTTAAGACATTTTTAACTACGGATTCCTCAATCTAGCAATAATGGGAAGAGTTGATTAAGTTTTGGTAACAATTGGACTACCGGAAGTAGTAGTTACAACTAAAAAATCATCTAAATATTATTTATCGAAAATTTATGTAAATACTTATATTAAAGAACGTTAAATTCTTTATTCGAAAAATATAAATTCATTAATATATCTTCTATAAATTTAGAGATAAAGAAATGCATATAAAATAATTTGATGTAATAAATCTCAGTTCAAACTACTTCAAAGCAAGAAATTCAAATGTTTGTAATTGACACATAAATGTCACTATCAAAAATATTTGTATGCCATTGTCAAAAATATTTGTACATCATTATGAAGATTATGAAAATAAAAAAAGTCAACAACACAAAGGAATATACGTAAAAAAGAATACACAGGAATTTGCGAAAAAATTACGAATATAAAGAAAAAGAAAAGGAAAGTAGAAAAAGAATATTTCAGGATATTGAATATAAAGAAAATGTATGTATTGTACATCATTTATATTAAAATATCCCATAGATTTTTGCAAATATATGTGAGAATTATTTTGTAGTGAGATATGAATATATGTATTTGCATTTAAAAATATGTTTTGTTTTATGCGCACAACCAGGTAAAATATCTGGCGAGAGGTTATGTGCTGGCCACATCAAATTTTTAAATTTACATATCTCGCTTATACAAAGGGCTAATTTAATAATAGCAGGTGTGCTAGACGCAGAATTTAATTCTCTAAAACTATTATTTAAAGCATTTATTTCTAAAATCAAAATAAAACCATTTTATTCAAGAAAAACTGTTAACAAGTTTAGGTAATATATCACTTCCGGTTAACGTATTTTATCCAAAATCTACTATGTTATTCCCATTGACAAATTTGAAAAGTTTTGAATTACATTTTATAATAGTTTTTCATTAAAATCTATTATAGTCTTCAAGGAAAAGTTCCACTTCTGAAAATGACCAAAAAGGGAGGTGCACAACTAGATGTTATAGTAGTCCTAAATACAAAATTTCAACTTTCTACGGCTAACCGTTTTTGAGTTATGCGAGATACTCTACGTACGTTTGTACAGAGGTCACGACGAAATTAGTCAAAATGGATTCAGGGATGGTCAAAATGGATATTTCCGTTGAAATCTGAAAACCGAAATTTTTCGCGATTACAATACTTCCTCTAGTATGTACAAGGGAGTAAAAATTTAAACAGAATTCATAACTGAAGTGATAGGTCACAGACAACTAAAATTAAGGTACATAATTACTCTTTTAAGAGCCTGTAGCTCGAAAAAGGTGCGTTTCCGGTTATGAGATTATAAGTAAATGTTAATCTATTTTTCATCCCCTACATACTCTATAAATTTGTAACACGTATTCATGTATATATATATATATATATATATATATATATATATATATATATATATATATATATATATATATATATATATATATATATATTATTTACGGTTCTCCTAAACTGAAAGCGATTTGTAGATTTCGAAAGTCTTTATTGTTATTCATTAACCGTAATATACAGTGATGATTTTGTTCGTACTTCGTTAATAATTGGAGTCACATATATACATCTTCTTCAGCACTTATAAAAATATATACACAAATATGTTAAAATAAGTCTTGTGTACAATAATTGAAAATATACATATTAATATAATAATTAATAAAAACATAGTCCAAGTTTTGATTACCACTGGTAGCCTGTGTCATTCAACATTTTCAGTTTCATACCAACGCATAATCTGACGTGGCATCATTAATTTGGTTTACTTCCTTTGTTTCTTTTTTTATTTTCTGTATTTATATACTTGAAAATAGATTCCGTATTTCAAAAAGGCGATAACAGAAGACTTAAAAGTAGTGAGGTGAGAATTTGAAATAGAATAAATGTTTGACGTAAATATAGAGTTGAGGAAATGATATTAAAACTCGATTATTATAAAAACTAATAACTTTTTTAAAATTTTAATACTCTTTAACATAATAACATACAGTTTTAAGAGGTGCGTGAAGTTGGCACCAATGTATAGGGTACTAATTTTTTAATTGATACTACGATTTAGTACCCAATTTGTACCAATTAGTACCCACAAAACAACTTTTGTTTTTTACTCTGCGTAGGAGTAATTCATTGTTTAATTATTTTGGTGCCAACTTCACGCTAGCACCACAAGGTTGAAATTTTCAAATAAAAATTATACGAAAATTTAGTACCCAATTGGTACCTTTAGGTACCCATCATTTTGTTTTCAAAATGTTTATGATAAATAAGTTATTGCAAATTAAATATTATTGGTGTCAACTTCACGCTAGCACCAAAGTTATGATTTTTTAAGAATTTTTTTTACTAAATTTTAGTACCCAAATAGTACTAATTAGTACCCATGATAGTATTATGCTATTGTTTATATTAGATTTGTTATTACGTTTTACTTTTTTTGGAGCGTGAAGTTGGCACCACTCATATTAAAATAAAGCGTTTTCAAATTTTATTTTTATATAAGGATTTAGTACTATTTAGGTACCTCTCAAAAATGTATAAATAATTTTGTTATTGTTTATATTTCAAAAGTTATAATACTGTACTTTTTCTGAGCGTGAAGTTAGCACCACGCATATTAAAATAAAACGTTTTTCAAATTAATTTTTATATAGGGATTTAGTACTATTTAGGTACCTCTCAAAAATGTATAAATAATTTTGTTATTGTTTATATTGCAAAAGTTATATAACACTGTACTTTTTCTGAGCGTGAAGTTAGCACCACGCATATTAAAATAAAACGTTTTTCAAATTAATTTTTATATAGGGATTTAGTACTATTTAGGTACCTCTCAAAAATGTATAAATAATTTTGTTATTGTTTATATTGCAAAAGTTATATAACACTGTACTTTTTCTGAGCGTGAAGTTAGCACCACGCATATTAAAATAAAACGTTTTTCAAATTAATTTTTATATAGGGATTTAGTACTATTTAGGTACCTCTCAAAAATGTATAAATAATTTTGTTATTGTTTATATTGCAAAAGTTATATAACACTGTACTTTTTCTGAGCGTGAAGTTAGCACCACGCATATTAAAATAAAACGTTTTTCAAATTAATTTTTATATAGGGATTTAGTACTATTTAGGTACCTCTCAAAAATGTATAAATAATTTTGTTATTGTTTATATTTCAAAAGTTATAATACTGTACTTTTTCTGAGCGTGAAGTTAGCACCACGCATATTAAAATAAAACGTTTTTCAAATTAATTTTTATATAGGGATTTAGTACTATTTAGGTACCTCTCAAAAATGTATAAATAATTTTGTTATTGTTTATATTGCAAAAGTTATATAACACTGTACTTTTTCTGAGCGTGAAGTTAGCACCACGCATATTAAAATAAAACGTTTTTCAAATTAATTTTTATATAGGGATTTAGTACTATTTAGGTACCTCTCAAAAATGTATAAATAATTTTGTTATTGTTTATATTGCAAAAGTTATATAACACTTTACTTTTTCTGAGCGTGAAGTTAGCACCACGCATATTAAAATAAAACGTTTTTCAAATTAATTTTTATATAGGGATTTAGTACTATTTAGGTACCTCTCAAAAATGTATAAATAATTTTGTTATTGTTTATATTGCAAAAGTTATAACACTTTACTTTTTCTGAGCGTGAAGTTAGCACCACGCATATTAAAATAAGACGTTTTTCAAATTAATTTTTATATACAGATTTAGTACTATTTAGGTACCTCTCATAAATATAAAATTTATTTCGTTATTGTTTATATAGCACAAATTGTAACACTTTACTTTTTCTTTGCGTGACAGCTAGAACCACGGGTGCGTGAAGTTGGCATAACGAAGTTAGGCACAAATTATGGCACTAGTATAAATAATTTGTGCCAATTTGTGCCCACAAAATTATTTTCGAAATATAATAGTGTTACGAAATAAGAGACTTACAAAAATTTTATGCTAACTTCACGCCAGCATAATAAAAATAAAAAATTAAAACTTTTATTTAATTTGTGGCAATTTGTGCCCATGGTTTGAATAATTAATTACAATTGGTCTATGAGTTATTACCGTTTAAAAAATTTTATGCCAACTTCACGCTAGCATAAAAACATTGAAACTTGAATTTTTTATTACTGAAATAATTTGTGCCTAATTCGTGCTGATTTGTGCCGAACAAATGAATTTGTTATAATGATTGATATCAGAAATATTGACAGTTGTTTTAATGTAAGTGTGAAGTTGGTATAAAAAATATTTTATTTTAAATTTATTTTTACAGCAAATCAAAGCTTATAGTTTGTGCCTATTTGTTGAATTAAAATATGCAAGCTGTAAATATAAGGTATTAGAAATATGGCATGTATAACAAAATTTATATAAAACTTTATTTTTAGAAAACCGAAGATTATTCAATAAAATTTGAGTTTATAAATATACGAGTATATGTACAAAATATGTAAATCACGGTTTTAACTAAAACGCTGTTTTAAGAAATGTCAAATTTCATTATTTAATAATAATAATAATAATAATAAATAATATAAAATTTATCAAAATATGATTTTAAAGCAGAAAATAGTTTGTATTTAAACAAATATTTATAAAAATTGTTCTTTAAACATAAGGGAGAAATTAAATATTGAAATTTAAATTTGACATTTATAAAACAGTGTTTTAGTTAAAACCGTGATCGTGGTACGGGCCATCATGTTTAAAATATAACAATTATTTTAAATAAAAAAGTTAAAATATGCAATGAGGTAATAATATTAATACATATAAAATGTATAATTTTTAGTAAATTCAAATAATATACAGATTTTTGCCATAATTATAATTTATGAGGGTAGAAAAAATTCCTGGATATCAGTCAAAAATCTTTATTTTCGGCCTCGACCGGTTTCGGCATCGATTATGCCTTCATCAGGAGGTGAAAACTTTTAACAGAGTTTTCGAACACATGTATTTACAAAACTCCGAAAACTCGAAAACTCTGTTAAAAATTTTCACCTCCTGATGAAGGCATAATCGATGCCGAAACCGGTCGAGGCCGAAAATAAAGATTTTTGACTGATACCCAGGAATTTTTCTACCCTCATTACCATTCCAGTCAAGAAGGATTCGAAATTATTATAATTTATATTTACAATTTTCATCATATGTTAAAGATTCTTGAACAGTTTCATAAAGAAACACAAGTAAAAATTTGTTTCTATTTATACCCTCGCTATTTATTTAAATCAGTAAACAGAAAACATAAAACTTGGAAGTAAGTATTGATAATACACGTTTATTTTTTGCTTTTTGTGAATATTTGAAAATGACAAATCCAGTACCCGTACCAGTTTTCTCTTAGTAGGGGAGAAGTATACAATGTCAATGTACATAGATCGTCCTGTACATACCTTGCCTTATTGTACATTTTCCTAACGTACAAATGTTTTTCCATAAGTTGGCGCGTTTATATAAACTCCTCCTTCGCGCGCTCACAATTTAAAAAGTATAATCCGAAGTAAAAATTGTAAATATCAGTACTACCAATAACTAAACCTATTTTGATACATTTGTAAATTTGTGAGGGCGCGAAGTAAGCAATAAATACAAAACTTGGAAAATAAATAAAATTGGCGGAAAAATCCAGTTGAAAAGATTCGCTGCACTGAAGCCTATACAAAATTAAAATAAGGAAATAAAGTAGTATATATAACTTTATTTTTAGAAGAACATAAAGCTTATTCGACAACTTTGAAAACACATAACATTAGTACACAAGCATTTATGTAAAAAATATATAAATATAAATATTATAATGCAACAAAAATATAATTATTATATAAGTTATAAAAAATTTAAACAATTATTTTGAAGAAAAAAGTAAAAATAGTATGTTTGCAAATATGAAAAATCTTATATACTATAAAATATGCAATGGGGTAAATTTTTGGTATTTTTTCTTACATTTTGACTGTATGACTGCAGGTCGTCATAAAGTTCCCTAGTCATATCAAGTCTTATGCAATAAGATACGTAATGGCCTATCACATATTTTTTACTTTTTTATTTAAAATAATTATTATATTTTAAACATTATGTGTATAGTAATTGTATTTTTGTTGCATTATAAAATTTCTATTTACATATTTTATACATATATTCGTATATTTATAAACTCAGATTTTGTTGAATAAGCTTCGGTTTTCTAAAAAAAGTTTTTTATAAAGTTTGTTATACATAAAATATTTCTATTAACTTATATTTAATTTTTTATTTGCAGCCTGCCTATTTTAGTTTTGTCGGAGCTTCAGCGATTCCTTTCAACTTAGATTTTACCGCCAATTTTATTTATTTTCAAATTTTTCTATTTATTGTTTACATAGTTTTAAATAAATTGTATGGGCACAAATAGGCATAAATTATAAGCTTTGATTAGCTGTAAAAGTAAATTTAAAATAAAATTCACACTTCCACAAAAAACAACTGTCAATATCTCTCATAATAAATATTATATCATATTTATTAATAAAATATTATTATGCCAACTTCACACTTCCATAAAAACAACTGTCAATATTTCTGATATTAATTATTATAACAAATTCATTTGTTCGGCACAAATTAGCACCAATTAGGCACAAATTATTTCAGTAATAAAAAATTCAAGTTTCAATATTTTTTATGCTAGCTAAAAATTTTTAAACGGTAATAACTTATAGACCAGTTATAATTAATTATTCAAACCAAGGGCACAAATTGCCACATATTAAGCACAAATTATTTACATAATAAAAGTTTTTAATTTTTATTTTTCATATGCTGGCGTGAAGTTGGCATAGAATTTTATTTCGTAACCCTGTTATATTTCGAAAATAATTTTGTGGGCACATATTGGCACAAATTGAGCACAAATTATTTATACTAGTCCCATAATTTGTGCCTAATTTCGTTATGCCAACTTCACGCACCCGTGGTTCTAGCTGTCACGCACAGAAAAAGTAAAGTGTTATAATTTGTGCTATATAAACAATAACGAAATAAATTTTATATTTATGAGAGGTACCTAAATAGTACTAAATCACTATATAAAAATTAATTTGAAAAACGTTTTATTTTAATATGCGTGGTGCTAACTTCACACTCAGAAAAAGTAAAGTGTTATAACTTTTGCAATATAAACAATAACAAAATTATTTATACATTTTTGAGAGGTACCTAAATAGTACTAAATCCCTATATAAAAATTAATTTGAAAAACGTCTTATTTTAATATGCGTGGTGCTAACTTCACGTTCAGAAAAAGTAAAGTGTTATAACTTTTGCAATATAAACAATAACAAAATTATTTATACATTTTTGAGAGGTACCTAAATAGTACTAAATCTCTATATAAAAATTAATTTGAAAAACGTTTTATTTTAATATGCGTGGTGCTAACTTCACGCTCAGAAAAAGTAAAGTGTTATAACTTTTGCAATATAAACAATAACAAAATTATTTATACATTTTTGAAAGGTACCTAAATAGTACTAAATCTCTATATAAAAATTAATTTAAAAAACGTTTTATTTTAATATGCGTGGTGCTAACTTCACGCTCAGAAAAAGTAAAGTGTTATATAACTTTTGCAATATAAACAATAACAAAATTATTTATAAATTTTTGAGAGGTACCTAAATAGTACTAAATCCCTATATAAAAATTAATTTGAAAAACGTTTTATTTTAATATGCGTGGTGCTAACTTCACGTTCAGAAAAAGTAAAGTGTTATAACTTTTGAAATATAAACAATAACAAAATTATTTATACATTTTTGAGAGGTACCTAAATAGTACTAAATCCTTATATAAAAATAAAATTTGAAAACGCTTTATTTTAATATGAGTGGTGCCAACTTCACGCTCCAAAAATAGTAAAACGTAATAACTTATCTAATATAAACAATAGCATAATACTATCATGGGTACTAATTAGTACTATTTGGGTACTAAAATTTAGTAAAAAAAATTCTTAAAAAATCATAACTTTGGTGCTAGCGTGAAGTTGGCACCAATAATATTTAATTTGCAATAACTTATTTATCATAAACATTTTGAAAACAAAATGATGGGTACCTAAAAGTACCAATTGGGTACTGAATTTTCGTATAATTTTTATTTGAAAATTTCAACCTTGTGGTGCTAGCGTGAAGTTGGCACCAAAATAATTAAACAATGAATTACTCCCACGCAGAGTAAAAAACAAAAGTTGTTTTGTGGGTACTAATTGGTACAAATTGGGTACTAAATCGTAGTATCAATTAAAAAATTAGTACCCTATACCTTGGTGCCAACTTCACGCACCCAGTTTTAAGGTCTATTTTTAATATAAATGACCCTATATTGTAATTTGTTACTACGAAGCAGGATCCCATTCCGGAAAATTAAAAATAATGTAGATACATTTTAAAACAAAATTATTCAAAAGAGAACTTCAATATTAAATACTAATTAAAAAAAAATGGTCTACGAAGTTTGAAATATTTTTTTTTTGCACCTGCATATTCAGTTATTAGTATAATTAATAATAAACTCTGTAATAATTTCCCGGTACAATTTAAAAAGTGTAATTACTAGAATTTATACAGAAGTTATATATTTAAATGCATTTGAACTAGAAGTCGTAATAAAATTCTAAGAATCAAGAAAAAGAACGAAAAGTTTTAATTATAAATAGAAAAACAGTGGTAGAAATTTAAAATATCTAGGACAAAAGTTAAACTTTGCTTCATTGTAAAATTTAGTTTGCAACTAATTTTTCAAGTGCTTTGTAATGGTAGAATTATGAGCAAAATGTTTGTTGCAAAATTCTCGTAATATGTCTTTAGTTTGTGAGAAATGCGTGTGTTCTTTAAAGTAAAGTTGTAAAGTTGGAGTTAGAAATAATGATTGCATTGCAACCCGCGCTGGTAACGTGCCTTTGTTGGGAAAATATAAGTAAAATATATAAAACATTTAATTCGGTATAAAATCCACAATATAAAGTTTGAAGAAGCCTTATAAGCAAGTGCTGAAATCACATCGCTAGCTTTTAAAATGTACGATACTTTGTGAAAAATTAAATTATCTTCGTAATTACTTGGGAAGCTGTAAAATTTAAGAAGATAATAAAAGTTATGTTGAAAACCATTTTGAAGTTCTATAATGAAAATTACAGCCGTATAAATTAGGATCTTTTTACGAAAATTCTATAAATTTTTAGTTTATTATATCGTTATGTTTTTAATTATAAAATAATTAGATTACACCATTTCTCTTGTTTCTTAATTATTTTCTTTTGAGGAATAACGCAGCAATTCAGAAATACGAATTAAAACCTGGCAAATTAACTCTTAAGTATTTGCCTACTCACTACTAACATTATCTTGCTTTTTTACCTTCCGTCACTTTAGTTAAGGACGGTATTGTCTTTGGTGAAAAAATTCGATGATGAGTTTTTAATGAATAAGCATGTTTTGGGGTCCCTAGAATACGATTTTACTATTTTTACGATGATGTCTGTATCTATGTATGGATGTATGTTCATATGTGTGTGTGTGTGTGTGTGTGTGTGTGTGTGTGTGTGTGTGTGTGTGTGTGCGGCGATTTTTTCGGATCGCATAACTTCAATACCATCATTTCAAAAATTATAAGTTTTACGTATTGTTTATTTACATTCACATGAAGAACTGATTAGATTTTGGTTATAATTGGTCGACCGGAAGTACCTTAATTTAAAGATTTTAACAGTTTTTCTTGAAAAAACGCTGTTAAATATTATTTTTTCACATTTAATGTTATTATAAATAATAAAGAATATTTTATTCTCTATACGATTTGATTACATTTTGTACTTCATATTCCATGGATATAGAGTTAAAAAATTATAAAAGAATTAAATTTCATAAAGCTGCCAGCTGTGCTATAACAATGGAAACATTCACTATATTAAGAAAATAGTATGTTTGTGTTATAATTTTACTGAAAATTTGTACTAAATAAATAAAATAAATATATCATCACGGCATATTACCCATTGCTGGGTGTGCAATCTGCTTTGTTCGCAGATATCGGTAATGATGATGACATATTTGTACCGTGCGGGCGTTTACCAGGCGTCACCTCACGGCCACTCATTGCTGGCGTAGAGAGTGCACCACAGGGGTCAATTTTGTGCCATTTAAAATACGAAATATTTGGTATCGGTCAGGGTCGAACCCGGTTCCCCAGATTCACGACCAGACACTCAGGCACGCGGCCCCATAAATAAATACATAGAACTGTAATGTAGGTACTAGAAATATGGAAACTTTTGCAAGAAACTTTCTGTGCGGAATTTGTACAAAATACATAGAACTGACGGAAGGTAATATGCGCTGGCCACATCAGATCTTTTTCTGTTAACGTTGCTTGACGAAATTTTTACATTATTTAGAAGATGTTTCGAACACTATTTTAGATGAACTTAAATACTAGTAATTGAACTCTTATAAGCACCATAATTTTTACTTACGCCAATGTGAGAAACGGTGAATTTTAAACTACGTTATTAGCGATTTCTCTAAAGTGAAAATGTGTAAATATTCATCTAAAAATCTTACAATTTGTCAACGATATAATATATAAAGGAGGTTTTACACGGTCAGTTAAGTTGCAGTTTCAGGCCAACCGTCAGTTAAACTGATGTGTGAATTCTAAAAATGAAGAGAATAACTGAAACTGAACTGTTGGTCAAGAGCACATCGTTTCAATGTCAAAAGATCACGAATTTATAAATAAAAACTAAATTTATTGAGTTATAAAGGAGCTGTTTATGTTTATAGAAATATGGAAAAAGTGTGATCCCAGTACCGTGAGGTCAAAAAATCTGGTGTGGCCAACACAATATCTCCCGCCACTTACCGTCCGAGTCACAAAAAAGATTAAGCTAATCCTTATTTTTGGATTAGCGAATTTTACTCTAATTTTGACAGTTTATTTCTTAAAATATAGTCTAATCTAATCCAAGTAACTACCTTTTTTAAACCCCTTAACAGGATTAAATCCCAATTACAGAGTGGGTTCACATTCACACACATCCATGCCTCAGTGGGATTCGAACCCAGAACCCCGAGGGCATTCATGACATGAGGCGTTGCGATAATCATTATGCCATCGGAACTATAATAAAATGAAGATTAAATTTTAAATACCGGGATAGAATAGAATTCACTAATCCAAAAATGAGGATTAGTTTAAATATTTTTGTGAATCGTTAATTTTTATTAATTTAAATACATACCTACATATTTACTTATGCTGGAAACTGTATTGAATTCCTTTTCTACTGTTCTATTTACTTTGTTCTTTTTAAAAAAATATTATTTTGAAATGATTAGTTCTTTGATAGTGACATTAATCTGTCAGTTACATACATCTGAATAACTGCGTTTTGTTTGTTTAAATTATAGATAATTTTATAAATTTATCCATAAAATATATAGAAAAAGTATTAATGCAAATCAATAGAAAATTTAATAATCTTTAATTTTTATAATAACATTAATCTCGAAAAATAACATTTAAAGGTATTTATATTTATATAAGAAAAACTATTTTGAGCTTCTTGTAAAGTGCCATTTCCGGTTAGAAAAAGTTCGAAATACAAAATTTCAAAATTTTCTGAATGATAGTATTTGAGTTAGAGTGGAGGATCCACACACACACACACACACATACACACATATACACATACCCACAGACATCATCGTGAAAATGTTAACATTGGATTCTAGGGACCTTAAAACGTGGTCATTTACTGAAATCTCGATATGCGATTTTTAGCACGATCCGTATACCTCCCTTACTAAGGGTAGCGGGAGGTAAAAAAGAGGCTTCTTAGAATATTTTGCTTCAAAATTGAAAGAGTATAAAGAAAAATTTAGGTACTAATCTCTGCTGCATTTCCTTCTCTTCTTCCTTGATTTCTATAGTGATAAATTTGATGCTAATGCAATAAGGCATTCATCAGCTATGATTTTTACTTAAACGAGCATACAGGAGAAATGAACATATCTTAACTGACAACTGACGTCTAAATTTGCCATCTTTTTTAAATTAAATGACAGTGGAACTGAAACTGAATTGATAATTAAACTGACCGTGTAAAACCCCCATATAAGAGCGCAAAAGAAAATTATTGGCATTAATTTAAAAATAATAATTTTTAGCTACCATGTTCATCAATTTCACGGACATTATAAATATTCATCGGTGAAAAATAAAGTCAAAGTATCGATAATATTGCTCCACTTTTGAATTGCAACTATCTGCAAATATACTTTCAACCTGAGGTATACACATATTTTCTACGATCAGAAATATTAACAGCTTATTGAATGTAATTAACCCAACAGTAGGCAGGTGGGGTGTGGTAAACCCCAGTAACATTATAATTGCCGCCATTTTTGTAATAACACCCGTACACTATCGACTGGCCATGTACCTTTCGCAAACATTGCTCTGTCAATACGCAATAGGATTCAGTCTCAATTCAACTACGGAGTAACATCATATCAAAGTGTCGTGGGATATATTAAACCCCACCTAGCTATAAACGTAACTTAAATTCTCTGAAGCGTATTGGCACGACTATACTTATTTTGAAATATTAAGGTACATTTTATATATTTTTTTATATATTCCTGAATTTAATTTTGTTTTTATAATATGAATATAGGATGTCTTATTATGAAATACATCAGAACAAAATATTCAAATATTCATAATTTCTGTTTACCTACCTAAAAATAACTTAGTAAATGTGTGCGTGTGCGTGTGCGCGTGCGAGCGCGCGTGCGTGTGTGTGTGTGCGTGCGTGGATGCGTGTGTGTAATAAAATTTACGTCTTCGATAACTCTAATACTACAATTCCAAAAATTATAGTTCTTTCGTATTCTTCTTCGTTACATCCGTATGAAGAGCTGATTATATTTTGGTTATAATTGGTCAACCGAAAGTATCCTCATTTGAATATTTTAACAGTTTTTCTTGAAAAACGATGTTAATATCATTTTTTCACATTTAATATTATTATAAATATTAAAGCATATTTTATTCTCTATACGATTTGACTTCATATAAAATAGATCAAGAGTTAAAAAATTATAAAGAAATTAAATTTCATAAAGCAGTCAGCTATGCTATAACATTGGAAACAGCTGCTCTATTAAGAAAATTCTGATTGAAAGATGTCAGTGTCAAGTGCAACTGACATAGTATGTTTGTGTTATAATTTTACAGGAAATATAGGATCTTTTGCTCAGCCTGAAGGCAAATAAAATCTTTTGCAAGGAACTGTCTGTATGAAATTTGTACAAAATATATAGAGTTGACGGAAGGTAATGTGCTGGCCACATCAGATTTTTTTAAAATAAAATAATGAAATAATTTTTTCATTTTTTATTTCCGTTGATCCAAGGACTTCTAAAACATCAACAGATATAATATCTGTAAAAAAATACAGGATGTTTCATAAAATAAAAATTAAATTGGGGTTTGTCACACCCCACCTGCCCCAATTTGTAATTTTTTTCACTTAACAATAATTTTCACTTATATCAGTACATTTATGAAAGCGAAATTTTTTATTGTATCTTTGTAACTATGGAAATAAGATACCTATACCTTGTTCCATTTAAGCCATTCAGTATTGCCGAGCATAGGGAATAGTTTTGACATCTCTGATTGGCTGAAATTAGAGACAAGAGACCAGTTTACCCAATGTAATTTCGGCTACTTCAGATTTGCGCTGTTGCCAGTGCCATCTACTGAATGGCTTAAATGGAACAGAGCATATATGTATGTATGCTGGTCTGCAAAAAACTTTGATCTGCAATTATTCACTTTCTGTAATAAAATGGCGTTCGAAAAGCCTACTTTTTATCGATCGCAAAAAAACATTACAATCAGCTTGATTCTCGTGACACTTGTTTACAAAACAATATTGTTTCGTATACAATATTGAAAACAATGTAGTTTAAGATATTGTATAAAATTCGTATTCACGTGACTCCCTTGTAAACGGTGTGTATGCAATTTATTGTATTGTAATATATACAAGTATGAAGTTAGTCAGTTTCCTTGTTTGACATTTATTTAATTTTTGACATAAGTGACATTTCCTAAATCCAAAAGAAATATTATATTTGTTATTAATGGTGGTTGTATATATTCGCATACATTAAAGAAAGAAGATAGTATGAAAGACGCAATAGCAGTTTTATGTATAAGAATGTTTAAATCCCGTACACTAACAACAAATATAAGTTCCGAATATATTTTAGGTATGACAAGCAATAGTAGATTCCTGTGGAAACGGACCGTTTAACGACGAAAAGAACTGGAAAACGACATATAGGAATAAATGATTCATGAAATAGTTAATTATTACAATTTGTATAAACCAGAATAACTAGTCCTAACTACCTATTATATTATTAAATTCTTGATATACATACATATATTCATGAATCTTTTAAACTAATAATATCATTAATGACAAATATATTCTCATTTTCGGAATCCGCTGAAAAAGTTCATTTACGTTTGTATTTCTATCTGTTGATATTCACCATAAAGTAGAAATTTGTTGAAATTAATAATATAATCATTGATTACATTTTTACTAGATGTAAGAATCCGTTAACTAGTTTATGAAAAATAACTGTTTAACACCAATAACTTTTAAATAACGTCTTTGATGAATAAATGTAATATATATAAGTGAATAAAATAAAGACAGTTCAATAAAACAGTTCTATTGTTATAAAAACAGATCTAGATTTGGTTAATTCAGCGGAAATGAAACTTTATGTTTCTGGACGTTGTTTTTCGCTAGAATAAAGAATCATTTTTCTCTTTAAATATTTTTTAATTATGAGCACAATGTTTAAAAAAATTCATTAATGTAGATTGCATTTGAACGTAATTTTTTTGGGCTATATTTTATTCTAAAATGTCATAATTGCTCTTTTCGGTATTAATAATATCATTAACTAGCATAATAATTAAATTTGTATTAATCATTATTCACAATTTAAATAATATTTTAAACTTTATTGTTTCGTAACAAGTAGTTGAGTTCCTTGTTCAGTTTGCAATATTAGAAAACAATTATTGTTTCCTATACAATGTAATTTTGGTAATCTGAATACCAAAAATTGTATAGTTTACAATAAATTTTTGGCAATTCAATTATTGTTTTGTATACAATATTGTTTCAGAATCAATGTTCACGTGAATTTCAATATTATAATTTATTGTATTCAAAACAATTATTGTTTCGTATACAATATTGTTTTGTAAACAAGTGTCACGAGAATTAGGCCGTTTGACCAACAGATTCAATAAAAATAAAATAATAAAATGAGCAACTACTTCTAGTCGGCAATGATTATATACTTTTATGTACTGCCTGAAGTCTATTACGAAATATCAAGCATTATTAACTCATAAAATAAAATCAATATTATTTTTTTATGTTCTTTATGTACTTAAACATTTCTTACAATACTCTTGTTATTATTATCTTTTCATGTCACGTGTCATGCACAATAAATTCAGAAAAGGAAAGAAAAAATGTCATCATTTCCTTACAATGTAATATCATATAAAGCTGAACGATATTCGAATATCACTGGAAAATTCATAGAGGGAACATCAGTTAAAAAGGTTAAGAGACATTGTCGCGGAAACATTGTCAAAGCCAAAAGACATTTGCATAATATCATTGAAGCAAAGTTTCAGCTCTATGACGGATATTTATTCATGAAATATGAAATAATTTCCTGTGAAAGTGTCAATGAAAATTTATGTTCTACAAATTCAATACGTCAGCGATTTAAGTCATAAAAATTTAATAAAAAACGTATAAAATGCGTTAAATACTAGGCAAAAAGAAAATGATTTCTGCTGTAAAGTTAAAGAGCACAATTGTGAGGATAAAACCCGGCCGGCGACAAATATTTTCTTGAATTTAAGCGCAAACATTCCGGGCGACAGTATCGCAGCAGTAATAAAGTTGTCCGACGCAGTTGTGAAAATCGTTCAATAAATGAAACCGATTGCTATTCTTCTCTCTTTCTATCCCATTTATTCTGTGTACGCCGAAAAGAGACAGCCTGCGAGCAAACCAACGCAAACAAACATTGTAATTCTAGTAATGTTACGAGCGGTAGGAAATATTTGTTGCAGGTATCTTGTGGAATGCGCTAGTTGATAGTTGCTAGTTTGTAGCTGATGGGAGGTAATTATGTCTACTTTTCACGTTGTTGCGAAAATTTTCCCCCAAGAAAAATGGTGAGCAGGTTAACAAATAAGTGATAAATTGGAGTTGGACTCACCGGTGGTGAGTTGCAAACCGCTGTATGTTCCGGGTGAGTTCAGCTGCTTGTTTTGTAACGGACCGGATACTCCGCTGCACCTAGAAACAACAAAGATTTCAAATGGGGGAAAATTTTTCTTCTTCCATTCTACAAATAAGACCAAACAAAACGTTTCTCAAATGATGCACGAGAAGCATACATATTCTTTTTGAGCGGTACAGTACCGTCCAAAATTATGGGTATACTCCGTGGTATCTTTTTGTTTTTCTTGTTTAGTTATTTCTTATAATGAGTACCTACACATAATTTCTTAATGGGGTATTTTCATATTTTTTTCTGATATTATATAAAAATCTAGGCATATTGGTAAAAACGCGATGTTAAAATTCGAATTAGAAATTGAGAATAGTATAATAATATTAAAGAACATGTTTTATAAGACATTTTTTTTCGTACGCGTCAAAATTTAGAAAACGAGCGTTAGCGAAAGAAAGTCTTATAAAATGAGTTCTTTATACTATTTTTTATATTTTTCACCTTCTACAATACATTTACTTACTCAATTTGTGATTATATTTGTAACCATTTGTACATTTTCATGTAAATAATCTTCCCTAAATAAAGAAAAATAATAATAATTTCGACATTATATTATTAAAATGAATTGTCAATTAACTAAAAATAAATTAGGTAAAAATGGGTTAAAGAAACGTCATCTAGTACCAACCGTCTAAAACAAAAAATTGCGTATCGAAATGAAGGTCATTACGATACGCAATTGCGTATCGTAATGACTTCATTATTAACGCAAAATATAAAAATAGATTTTTAAATACCTGAATTTTTTTGTGACTTCATAGTCCCAAGTTAGTTATGCTTCCAAAAAAGTTAATTCTACGGGTATCTGCATTGTCTGCATTATAGCGGTTTTACACTTAACAATAAATCGTTCAATTTATTGACGGTTAAATCGATCAATTTATCTTACACGTCGTTTAGAATTTACACTTAACGATTTTCTATCAATTTATTTTTGTTGAAATTAGGACTACCAACTTCTTATCTTAATATTATTTTATATATTTGTGAGGTTAGAGTTTAACCTAGCAGCGCTTCAGTTTTCTTGTAGTTTTTTGAAGCGTAGTCTTTCTTGTAGCGTACTTGTTAAAAATTGGTAAAATTAGTGAATGTACATAGTTATAACCTTGGAATCAAACACACATTAAATATAGTTTGAAATGTCAAATACTAGTTGACATTAGAAAAGTAACCAGAAATTCCCTAAAAAATCGACGGAAAATCGCGGAAAATAGAACTCGTTCTATTTCATCAATTTATTTTCGTAAATAAATCGATCTATTTTCCTGTTTTACACGTAAGGATAAATTCGGTCGATTTATAGTTAAGTGTAATACAGCCATAAGGCATATATTTTCATTTATTTTTATTAAACCTTCTTTCTTTTGTCAAATTAATTAGTAATTTATTTATTCGTATCGAACTAATACAATATACCCAAGTACATATAAATAAGTCAAAAAGTCACTAATGTGTCTTTATATATCCACTACTTGGCTATACTTGTTTGAAGAATACTAGTAATAAAACCAGAAATAACGAAAAATGTTTAAAATAAATAAAATATTTAACATAAATATTAATTCAAACTATTTCATGGAACATTTGGACGATGTCATTAGGATGCCAATAGTGTTGCTATAGTTCTTAATTTGGATTCAAACAAAAATTTGTCAATAATAACCAATTAGTAGGCCCAGGATGTTAACAATGTAAAGGTTATCATTTTCTTTTTACTAAAACAGTTAATTTAACGTATGCTACCTTATAATTATTAAAATTTACTATTTCTTTGCAATGGTAGAATACCCTATTCCCTATTGTAGGTATATTATGAAACGAGGCACATACTGTACTTTTTCTACGATTGCAAAATAGTAGCAAAGTATAAATACAGAAACACATTTTTACAGCAATTGTCACTTAAAGCAGCTACCTTCAGCTCGTGCTTGATAAATCAGATGTATGTGGTTGCTACTTTCAGGATGTTTCAAATACGTTCTAAGCCTCAGCTTATAAGGTTGGGCCATGGAACCAGTACGTAAGTCACATTTTATCAACAGGAGTAAAAAAATATTTCTACAATCGAGTGATAAATAAGTGTTTTTAAATTGAAAATGAATCCGGAAAATAATTACAACATGAGATTTTTGTTGTGTTGTCATAAAATCAATTGTCATCATGATTGCTTAAAGTACTATGCATAGTCGCCCAAGTAGTAGATGATGTCAAAAATTTAAATTACATTTCGATAGTAGAAAGAATACTGTTTGCAACACATGCGGAAAACATGGTTCTGCACTCGTTTCGGAAAATTGTATTCATTCTAGAATGATTAATATCCCACACTTGTTACAACACAGTTATTTTATAAGGTGTCGGAACAGATATGTTACGTTAAAGTGCAAAGTTTAACGCTCGAGGCTTGCTAAGTGCGGAAATCTGCATATGCACGCAATCTTTTTCGACACGTGTTATAAACAACATTTTTCCTACAACTGATAATTTAGAAAATCACTAAACTATTATCACGATTGATAAATTTTGACGATACTACATACTTATTGTTATGGTTTGTTTGTAGATTGCTTATTCATATAAATTAATTTTTCTATGTTAAGTACTTATAAATATGTCACTATTTCAAGCTACTTTATTCAAAATCGTATATATTTGAATACTACATTAGTTTCATTCCTCGCTCTTTGTTATGCTGGATTTATACAGCGTAAGCCGTAACGTGACGTACCGTGCCGTAACGTGTCAAAAACCCAAAGATCGCCAACTTTTATTTTTCTACGTTACGGCACGTTACGGTGCGTTGCGATATTACGAAAATTACTACTGCCCTGCGCTATAATCTGTATTTGTGTGGCTAATTGCGTCAAAGTTGGGATTAATAAATTAAATGGAAGTAAATATAAAAAATACTACATTACGAATAGTCTGTCTTGTGTGACTTTGACTGACGTAAGTGACATGTGTCAAAGTTTAGATTAATATATTGAATGGAAATATATATGTAATATAGTGCATTGCGAATAAACTAACGAACCTGATAAATACAAATCTGATGTACACTACACTTGTACCGACTAAGCATTAGTATACTTTTTTACGAAAATTTACCCTTAAAGTGCTGTATAAAATAGCCTATAAAATTCACGCGTTACGATACGTTACAATACGCCACGGCACGGTACGTTACGTTACGGCTTACGCTGTATAAATCCAGCATTCCAGTTACAATAGAAATACGAACCTCCCCGTTCCACGGGATATTTCATTTTAATTTGCTGTCACTGTCAGTTTCACTTTGACAGTAGCGTAAACGAAACGCATTTGTGCTTTATGTTTCGTTTACCAAAAAGCACTTTGTTGTGCAGTGGCCTTCTTTCCAACCGTAACCAAGGCAATAATAGTTAGGTAATAACAAAGACATCGGCACAGTTGTAGTAAAAAAAACTATTTCGTAACATTTGTTTGTTTCATTAGTGTACAAACTTTATAAATATAATATTTTTTGTATAAAATAAACAAAATTGAAGCATTTAAAATTAAAGTGATCTAAGTGCCAAAAAATTATATAAAGATTTTTACATAAAACAAATCTAATTACGTACATCTTAAAAATCATTTGAAAACTAAGGTTTTCTCATATAAAATATCATAAGTGGTATTTTTGCCGAAAAATATTTCTGATTGTTACGAGAGCTGGTTGCCTAGCAATTTATTGAGTGGCATTGACAAAAAAATCATGAGTTGTCAAAAAAAATTTCGATTATCAAAACTCACTTACTTGTAAAAAATAAAACGTCTTATTGGTTTAAAGGGTGCGAAATTTTTTTTGTGACGTTTTGCCGAAATGAAACTTCGTAACTAGGTAGAATCCTGAATTTGGATTGGCTTATTAATTTATGAGTGAAATATTCTACAAAATATCAAATGTGAATGATAACTTACAATAAAATTTCTAATGCTTAAACTACCCACATGTTTGCAACACGGTTCATCTTCCTTAACATAAATCTGACCTTTTCATTACAATTTATAAATGTAATGAATCTTTTATTTACTAAAGTTAAATTTCAAACCTAACAAGTTCCATGAGCTGATAAGGATTAAGAGAGAAATAAACAACCTCTTCTCGAGTTTCTCGTCAGCAAGACAAAGTAACTATTTTGTTATTAGAAATACCCGTTGTTGAACATAATAGTTTCCAATTACAATGTATTTCTTTGTCGTAATTGTGGAATTCAGATCAATATTACTTAAATAAGATTGAAACGGAGTAGAATTTTATTCGTAATTAAAGTGAACAGACAATTCTCAGGAACATGCTGAACAAACAATCTAGTCTTTCCTCGCGGCTCATACAAAAGTTCCGAAGGCAGGGACATCAAGCGAAGCGATTCAAAGTCGCCTTCGTTTAGCTATAACACAAATTAAACGTTTTTCCCGAGATCTCTATCCAATTACATTAAATTAAATGAGATGTATTAACAAGTCCCAGTCGTATACACAATAAATTAGAACGGCACATACACCATTTTGTACATCATTAAAATTCCCCAAGAAACTTTTAAATAAAACTCCACCTTATTGTACGTGGATTGTATTTTAAACTTTTTTGTTCGCCGTAAAAATGTAAAAGTTTTGACTCAAGCGCAGGTACAAAAGACATTTGAATATTGGTAAAAAAAACGCCGTGGCAATATTTCAGTTTTTCAAGCGAGTTTGTTTTAAAATAAATTTCCAATTTCTCGAAGTTTCCGATAGCTTAGAATGTTTGGACAGGCTGTGGGTAGTATTAATGTCGTCAATTTACCTCGAAAACATCTGAGAAACGGTGGTCTTGTTGGCATATTTGTCACTTTCGGTGGGGGTGTACGATTAAATATCAATCGGTATGAGATGAAGATTTTGAAAGCTTGTAACCACGGATTTCTCTACAGTAAATTGTTCTATAGTAATAAATCCGGAAAAGGACTAACAATATGCTTCATCAAATTTAGAAAAAATATTAATATATTTATAAAAGAGTTAAAAATCGCACACCAGTATTATATAAAGTTTATTAAATAAAAGTTGTACAAAGTAAAACAAGCATCTAGGTTGAAAGAGATTGATAGAGACATATCTCTATTGTTCTCGTTGTTTGTATTACTTCGCACAGATGACGTCACAGAATTTTTTATATTTATCTTGAATTCCATTAATATTAATCAAATTTTAAAAAATGCGGGTATATTATTTTCAACTCTATAATAGGGTTTTCAATGAGGTGTTGCAAAAAAATTAACATATCTCTTTTCTTCTGAAATTCGAGTAAGTACGTTCTACAGTATTATTAAATATGATTTTCTGTTCAAATTTCTGTATATATGAAGCACAGTAGCAGTTTAAAAATATACTTTTTGAATTGGCGCCAAATTATACTGCCTTTGACCTCAGAAAGACATTAGCCAATGAAAAAACTGGAAAGATGATGAAAATACAACAAATGTATCATACATCAACGTCAATGATTGCTTTAATGACAACTGTGTGACATAAGGTCTCACTTATAGTGCAGCGTGATTTTTGGTTCTTTAGCGTAGTTCTTAGTTATTTATTATTATATTATTATATTTCATAGTTTAATGCCCAGTATTATAAAAGATAAATATGTAAAGCACTAGCAAAGTAAAATTTACTCTTGAAGTAAAATAGTTTATTCCAGAGATTTTCGTCAAAACAAGAATAAAAATACTAGCTAAGTAAATCTACAGAATAAATTACTCCACCGATGTTCGAAGAAGTAAATTTTATTCTGTAAAATAAATTTGATACATGTTAACATTAATTAAATTAAATTCATTATAAATTTCATCCCATGTATTATTTTTACATTTATTTATCTCCAACATTTTTGCTTTGTCTATTTCTGAGTATTTTGTCCCTATTCTGCCTTTTTTCTATTTTGTTTGACACTTGACACTTTATGACACACACACTTTATTTTCTATTTTGACTTTTGGATTTATTCCGTGTCAGGAACATACAGAATACAATATTATTAAAACATACATAAAACATACTCGTATTCCAGCGACACGGTGTTTCGAATAGATCCTCTTCAGTAAGTGACATTATCGTCAGTAGTGGTCTTAAGAAATACCGTCCAGTAATGTTTTATCCTGGATTTATCAATCTCTTTTATGCTCCAGTAGTGCAAAGATTAGCCGGTATAAGAAACCGTGGCCTGAGTGCATCATTTTCCAGCTAAAAAATAAATGTATTCAATAGTTCTTATTTAATTATAAAAATATTTATATTTACATTAAAATGATCTTTACAACAAAGAAGTTTTAATTTTATGTTTTTATCTTTACTTGCGACAATCATTTCATTCTTCTTTCTTCGTTTTGAGGTACTACTAGAAATATTTTTCCCTATTATCAGTTCACACTATTGTACAACTATGTTTTATTATTACCAAATACAAAAATCAGTAGTAGTTGACAGTTGTCATGACTGTCACTCGTTTAAATTCCGTCGCCACACCCTCATTGGTTAGGTCCTTTCGAACGTCATCAGGCGAAAGGGGAAGCGGAAATTCAAACATAATTTCAAAGACAATTTTCTCATGAATAAAGAATAATACGAAAAAAATAGGGGTAAAATATTTTTTTTTATTCTTTCGATTAAAGCAAAGAAAAAAACCGTGCAACACTTCATTATTTGTTTAAATTATTTATGTAAAACCATCTAAATTGAAAGCGATTTTTTAAATATTCAATGACGTGGCTCATTTGTTCTCACTTTTGAAAATTATAGAACTCAAAGAAAGGTAAAAATGGTAAAATAAAACAAATTTTAATTATAAGTACTAGCATTATACACAAAATGTCCAATTAAAAGGAAGCTGTCGTGTGTGCAATATTTGTTTTTTATGGCACCACTAATTTGATTAATATTAACAGTTAACTTTCTTCAATTTTTCCTGTTCGGGATAATAGAAAATTACGAATTGGATGTAGGTTTTTTTTCTCTATAAAACCTATTTAAATATTTTGCTGAAAAATAAGTAGAGGACAATATTTGAACATTTTAAAATTCACATTGAAATCGCTATGGTGCATCTTCAGATGTCCCAATCTGTATATTTGTCAATATTACTAAATGTATTTACATAAAATAAAAATTAAATGGTGGGCCATAATGCGCTAACCAGTTTCGATTTTTTGTTCTTTGTTTTGTGATTTATATTGTAAAGATCAACATTCTTCAGTTGAAATATAAATTAAATTGTAAAATGGAAAATAATTATCTTGGAAATGCTTTTGAGCGACTATCATAAAAAATTGTACGTCACCAGCACGGTTTAGTTGATAATGAAATCACCGCATGGAGCTGCAATCGCTTATTAAAGATGGCTAGCTGTGTAGTGTAATGTGTAATCCACTAGGGCAGCGCTGGCTGGGACCTGCACTTGCGGAAGTTGAGGCAACTGCGACTGACATTCGATTAGTTTTGTTAATCAACGTTTGCGTTTCCGTTCTTGGCAATAGTATTTAACTTAATATTTCTACCTGAGCGCGGAGTGTGGCTGACTTCACGAATTCCGCATTGTAGATTTGCAAAATTAATCGTAGTAGCAATTAACTGCTGCATTTGAACTTGGCGGGCTTCTTCCTTTACAGTTCCATGCCCTTTGATCACCGGATCGCTGATTTTATTTCCTTTTCAGATAGGATTCAATAAAAAGAGATCCTTTTAACTCTTTTTGAAGTAAGATTGACTCAGACGAAATGAAACACTCTGTATAAGTACTATATTTAAACCTGAGTACTTTTTCTTTATACGTTTCTTCTGTACTCTTAAGTCGTAACCTTATTTCTCTATTAACTTTAGATTTACAGAACTTTATTTGAAAGCAGTACTTAACTTTTTCTCGCAAAATATATTATCCTCGTTAAAGTTTTTAAAGCCTCTACATTTTAAATCTTATACGGGAGATGGAAAATAATTTCATTCCGGAAAAATTAACACTGCAATTTAACGGTAACTGCCTGCATCACAGGATATTATTGAATTATAAAACGCCAGTTGAAAACATGACAGATGACAGCTTCAAATTGCACTGCTAACCATTAATAATATATTTGTTCATTATTTATTAAGTGCTGTTCAAATAACATTTGTTATTGTTAATACTCAACATGATACGCGATTTGTATAAAAATTAGACCTATCTGATGTTTATATTTGATTAATAAATTTCAAGTGCAATGTATGTATACTGACTCTGTTGTATAATTCAGTGAGCCATCAAGTACTATGATAAATTATAGAAAAAATATAGGAAAAAAAATATGTTTAGCAGATCGAAAACGTCCCGTTTTCGATCTGCTAAACACAAAACACAAAAAACCTCTAAATTTGTCAACTAAGGACCTTTTAGATAGTGTTTTATCAAGACAAGAAATTATTTCTTGTCTTGGCTTGATTTTCAAGCCAAGAAAATAAAAATTTCTTGTCTTGTTCATTTCTTGGCGACGTAATTCTTGTCTTGTTTCAAGAATTCTTGATATTTCTTGTTTCTTGATATTTTAGGGAAATCTTTTTCTATCGCTTTATCCAATCCGAACGCTCAAGTGTAGCGTTGGCGTCTGCGTCTGCCCTTGCCCCTTTTAGTTAAGTAATCAAATTATGTTAGTTTGATGTTGGTTGCGCATACATTGTATTACTAGTTGTTGGTCATTGGTTATTTTTTTTGTTTTATTTCGATGTTACGTTCTTTTAAAATAATGAATGTTCAAAGAAAAATAAATCAGATTCGGAATTGGTTTTATCCCAAAATAATATTTCTCAAATAATAAAAATATGATGTAGCCAGTATAGTACAATACCTCTCGTCATTTAACGTAAGAAAATAGCGTTGGTTTAGATAGGGATATAAACTCTGACCTTTGATTGGTCACAGTGCAAACATAATACACTTTTATTAATATCTTTCTCTTTTAATTTAATAGGTCCATTTGCACTAAAATCTAATGGCTTCTTTCCTCTTTTTATATTAGAATAGGGTAGAAATACATGGTTTCGAAATTTTCTGAATAATAGTATTTAAGTTGAGCGTTAAGAGGATCTAGACACATAAAACATACAAATGCGGTTTTGCAATATTAATTGTAAAGAAATCAAGATTTCTTGATAAGAAATCTTGATTCTTAGTGATACTTTCTTGTCTTGTCTTGGGAAATAAAAAATACTTCTTGTCTTGGTCTTGTCTTGATTTCAAGACAAGATCAATAGTATATCTTGATTTTTGTGAAACACTACTTTTGGACACATCCGTTTCGTATTTGTGCCGTGCCCGTACATTGTCCGTGCATGTCTGTGCAGAGTATTCGTATATTTCCGTGATTTTCAAACCATACAATATCCATAATTCTCACTTAATAAGTTTCAAATTACCGAGAATGAAAGAAATTTCTCAGACGATGAACTCACAGTAGTCACAGTAATTGCAATAATTTTAGATGACGGAGAAACTACAGTCGATGACATGAAAGAAAGTTGATGCGGCAATGAAGTGGTCCACGTAAACGTGTTGTTATCTAATAAACCTAAGCGTCACTCAGGGCTGTAACTAGGGTGGGGCGAGCGGGGCTCTTGCCTCGGGCGCAGCTGTTTATAGGGCGCAGAAATAAGTTCTTCATTCGATAATTTTTAGAAAAATTCTTAAATATAAGCCAAGCGCACTCTTGGATTTCTTATTGCACACTTTGCGAATTAATACTGTATTTCTGTGCACTGTGACTTTTAAAGTTCGCGCGCAAGGCACCCCCAGAACACAGAGATTGAATCCCAGGACTAAAGTTCGGGCTTACTTTTGTTTTTGTACGAGTAGAGATTTTACCATCGCTTAGATGAAAACATTTTAAGTTTGGATTGTATTATGATGATTTATTTTACCTTGTCGAACCCAATATCTCAGTTGTTTCATACTTCCCAGACAAGTGTCTTTAAAGATCGATCTCCCAATCACATTTGCCCATTTGACAGGCAAATGTGGGATAGACACTCGGCGATCTTCTATAATAATAATCGAAAAACGCCCAGTTTTAACGTTTGTCTCAATATTTCCGGTATTTTTAAACTACAAAATTAAGTTTCTCGTCGTTCCTGATGAATACTTAAGTTTTTACAATTTTTTGTCCAGAAAGCCTAGTTTATGCGCAATAACAATAGAATTTCGTATATTAAAAGATAAATACTTTCCACGAACCTACTTTTTTTAACAATCGTACTGCATTGACATGTCAACAAAAGTTTTAATTGGTTTCTTAATGCAAAATCAATAATATATTTGAAGAAAAAAAAAACGCATCTTTGTGTTGATCAAGATATAAATATTTAATTCTAATTCTGCGTTCCAGTTACGGTCCAATTGTCCAACTTAAATACTGTTAATTAATACTAAAATTATATAGTCCATTCGCCGAGACGAGAGAATATGGTACTAATTCTTAAACAGATACAAATCGTTATGCTGGTCAAAAGAGGATCCTTGTCTCCGCAAATACTGACACCGACGGGCGGATACAGGTACTGATACAAATATGTGAGATCTAAAACTATAATCCATGATCTTAAAAAAAGATAAAATGAAAGCCTCAAATACAATACTAACTTACCGTCATCTGCAGCATTGAAACTTAGTGAAAATTAATGTTGGCAGTCAAATATAAGTTCCTAGAAGATGCGATTTAAGTGACAGTAGATTCAAATATTTTTAAATGGAAGCTTGAATAAAATTGGAGAAGACGAAAATTAATAGCCTGTCTTAATATATTACATTTCACAATTTTAATATTTAAAATTATTATTGTTTCTGTTTCTACTTTATTCATTAATTTAGTATTATTAAAACTAAGTGTATATCTAATTTTTCTTCCTAGGTGTTCGATATAAGGCTAGGTATATTCTTTGTAATTTATTTTTTGTAAAGAAATAAAAGGCATGTGAAAATTGGTACTGATCTTTTTTTATAATTTAAGAACATCAGATTCCAAATTCCTGATCCGAACTGTAAAATAGGTTAATTTCTACGATCGGATCTAAGATCTTATCTAGAACATATGAATTGTATACATCTTGATCTTGGTCTAGATCCTTTATAATTTGATCTGTCACTACACTGGTGCACATACATACACCAAATAATATAAACGAGTTTTATATATCCCTGCCTCCAGATTCTGGTGGAGAGTTCCAGGCTATTTGTGAAGGAAAGCGTTGCCATCAGGTTTCTGCTTAGGCGCATATTGTCATCAATTCCTAAAACAGAAAGTTGTGAGTAGGGCTGATATCTTATGACTAGAAGAAATGAGTGTAAAATTCTGTCATCCCCAGTAAACATCAAGTCCTAATGTTTTGCCATTACCGTACTGCTACCTAAAATTAGGCACAGGTACTCTTTGGTCCTAGGAAAAAGTCCAAGTCTATACTTCCTGTTTGATAGATGGAAATGAGACAGTTTTATTTTCTATAACCATTTTTTCTTATTAATTGTTAATAGATATTAGAAATGTATACACATTCACAAAGTCTACATCTGTAGAGATTCAAATTCTATATACGAAATGGTAACTGTACCACTGCGACTGCGATGAGTGGAAAATGGTGCAAAGGATATCCTAAGAATAAACTACGTTAAAAAATTCAAAAATAATTTTGTGCTATCTGATTTTATTTTGCGAAAAATAAGATTACCGATCGTAGTATTGAATGTAATTTCAAGAATGTTTGGTTTATCTGTGAATGGAAATCAGATTGCCACTCTCAGATATATGTAAAAACAAAAAGGCGTGATGATATACGAGTACTAAAATATATTTTACGTTATACTGAATCGTAAATGTCTTATTACAGAACTCTGTCCGTAGTAGTCAAGGAAGTTCTTACGGGCTTTGTCTGTAAAGAAATTTACGGGCTGTCAAAACCATAGCAACATGTATACAGATTTATTTGTTCATTATTTTGCTTCACCATATGTTTCCAAAGACTATTTCGATCAAATAGTTTAATGTATTGTGTCGTAGGTTCCAATATTTTTTTTTTCAAAGTATTTACAATTCAGTATACCTAACATAAAACATTGTACAATGCACAACCGTTACCCGAAATTTACGTGCTCGCAAGGATAACAAGCTAGCTTCTCTCGCTCATTAGGTAGCGTGCACTCCCGCAGGGTTCTGAGTAACGGTCAATGTAAATTACTATTAAATGTCGCAACAGCCCTAAGCTCGTAAAGTGACGCTCGGTAAAACACCCACACGGTACGAATATGTCATCATTATTATTTTATTTACAATTTTATTTATTAAAAAAAAAAAACATTTCAATCCAATCAAACCTTTCAACAGCACTATATGTTTGCAGTAGTAGTACTTCAGAGAAGATTTTAATATGAAAAATGCATTTCTCTTCAAAGAAATGCTATAAATATTGTTGGAGAAAATTCTGAGTAGATTTGTCCTTGAGTTAATGACGAAAGAACACTTAAATTAATGATTATTCAGGCAAGGAAATATAAATAGAAATCCGTTAGCAGCAAACTTAAAAATAATTCAATCATCATTATTCCCAAGTACGTTTGAAATTTTCTGCACAAAATAGGAGCATAATTATGTATAGAAGCAACTCGTATAGAACCTAATTTAGAGTTCTCAAGCTCGTATTTTTCGTGCGTAATTTTATTTTCCATCATTTGCTGTAAGTTGGCCGAAATAATTTCTATCCACGTTCCTCTCGTCTGAAAAGCCCTTAACAAAACTATCGCTTCTCTCTCGACTCAAGGCTGGCTGCGATGTAAGATTCGCAGAAATCTGTACATTCGTTCCTATCTCGTTACTTGCCATAATCCTCGGTTATTCTTTTTATTCTCATTGCAGTCTACTTTCATGCACCGTTTCGCAAGTATATTGGTGAAATAAATTTACTCCGTATCTCACCAACTTTTCAAGTTTTTGCGGCTGATATTATCCGTCGTTATAGTTGCTACCGCGGTGGCTTTTTATTTTTTCCTGTTGCTGTATTTGTCAAAGTCAAGGGGGAAATCTCAACTATTTGCTACACTCTCCCATTTAAAACTGCATATCGCGTCGCGTACTACTCATCTCACTGAACATACCAGAATAAAATAAATAAATGTATCAACACAGTTTTTAATATCATTGCTAATGGCTTTATACTTTTTCATAAAAGTCATTTACGTACTAAAAAGAGTTTTCACAGCATTTTTAGTTAATCAAAACTTTTTGGACTAAGATATCATGTAATGTACCTACTACGTAAATACTATTTTATACGCGTATTACATACCGAGCCGGGAAATACCGGGAGCGCAGAGTTAAATGACCAAGGTGTATAAAGAGGTCAGCTATGAGCGCGAGGCTGGAATAAATATTACTGCGCGCTGTGTATATTATTTTATGCACAACCAATTAGTAATCATAACAATTTTTTTTATTGTTTCTAGACATTTTTATTATAATTTCATTTTACCTGTTAGAAAATGATATTTAACTAGCTGGAATAATATATTATAACACAAGTTATAGAAGCAACGTATTCTAGCACGAGTTTCAAATTCGCTAACGAACGCGCAGCGGCGAGCGGGCGAACGAACGAGTGCTTGAATATCTTTCTGTAACGTGTGTTTTACACTATTTCCTCTGTTAAGGCTTTTATTTACATAATTTTTTATAACAATATTTGATCATTTCCATTAAGGAATATTTTTGGTAGAATTATTTGGTTGGTGACGGTGATTTGTGCTTTTTATTCTGTCCGTTGCCTAGATATTTAGTGTATTTATTGCAGTCATATCAAGCTCAAATAACAAAATATCACTAAAAATCGTTTAAGAATGAAGCTCCTTCTCACATCAATATGCGTGCTAGAATGTGCCATTCTAATTTTGAAACAGAATAGTATAGTAAAACATTAGTTTCAGAAGGCAACGTATGCTAGAACGAGTCACAAATTCGCTTACGAGCGCGCAGCAACGATGGGACGAACGAACGAGTGCTTGAATTACCTTCTGTTACGTGTGTTTTATACTATGTTGTCTGTTTAGACTCATTTTTTATATAAAAATGTTTGACAATTAAGGGATTTTTTTAATAGAATTATTATGTTTTTGAAAATGTTTTGTTCTTCTTATTCTGTCCGTTGCCTAGATATTTAGTGTATTTATTGCAGTTACGCCAATCTCAAATAATAAAATATCACCAAAAATCGTTTAAGAATGATGCTCCTTCTAACGTCAATATACAGAGAAAATTCATTCCTGATAGCTGGAAAGTAAAGTAAATGATGAATCACTTCCCAACGCGTGCATTAATAACCGATTGTGAATAAAAGTATTTCCGCATTTTTTCTTCTTTTTTATCTAGAAAGGAAGCAATAATAATGAAGAACTTTCAAGTCTCGGTAAACCGAATTTTTAATAATCCTAACCTTTTTTTAAAGCGCACTAAATTATTTATTAATTAATAGTTATTTGTATATCAAGGCCGCGAAATCACTCTTTACCGTACCGAATTGTTACCGAGGCCGCTTGCGGCTGAGGCAACACAATTTCGAGGGCACTAAAAGATTTCGCGGACAAGGTGTACACAATATGTTTTGTGCGACCGTAAAATATATGTGTATTATTTACAACAAATTTGTAATTGAATTATTAGAACTAGATATATTTTCTTACAGCATTTCTAGGTTCAAGAAAGTACTGTCTGCTATACTTCTTGCAAGAACCGATAATTTATAATTTAAATTTAATAATAGTTTATTTATAAATATATATGTATTTTTTTTACTTTTCCTATTTTTATTGTAAGGTGTCACTACTCGCGCGTCACGCGACGAAATTTCTGTACATTCAGTGAAACAATTCCTCTGTAACTGGGATATTATCATGTAGAGTGAATTTACAATAAATAAATAAATAAATAAATAATTACAAATTTTATTAATTTTAAACAGTTTCATTGTAAATAGAAAGTTAGCTTTCATCATGGTGGCCATGGACATTTGATAAACAAAACCATGCAATTCTCAAGTGTCAAAGTGATTGTTTACCTACCTAATTTCGCGGCCGCTTCCATGACAACGGCTGCGAAATTCATTTCGCGATGGTTACCATAAAAACGGTCGCAAAATCAAATTTCGCGGCCTGTATTGCGGCTGGGAATTCTTTTTTCACGACAAATTGCACGAAATATATATATATATATTTTAAATTTTGATTTCTTTATTCGATTATTATTACATTTTCCTATAATCCATGTCCGGGCCCATATGACTAGGTTTATGGAGACTCTATCTAGTGTACTTAAGCAGAGTCAAAAGTGTTACGATTCTAGATAGATTAGATCTGTAACTAAATAAGATAATAGAGAGGACAAGGACAGCCAAAAGGAGAATAGGATGGAAAGAAATAGAAACTCAACCGATACTAGAGTTGAAAAAGACAACTGAGTTGGTGGAAATACGTACACGAATGAACGACAAGAGACCTGTAAAGGAGATTTGAAGAGCCAATTACTGGAAAACCAGATATGCATACACTTAATGATAGAAGGGTATCTGACAAACAAGCAAGAATATTTCTCAAATATATTTACGGTACCGTTTGTTTGAAATTTTAAATCTATACATTCCGTTAAACACCATTATCAAATTTTATAGATTTTGTTACTGCATGACTTTGAGCAATTGCCGTGCACATTTTTCAAAAACCTTTGCTGAAAGAGAATAGCAAACGAGATTATAGGTAGAAAAACAAAATTCACGAGTGCATTTTCCGCATTTATCTCCAACACAACAGGAAATCATATTCGTAATAGAATTCCAGGGTTGCGATACTCTATTTTACATTTGTGTATTCCCTTGCAGGGAAATTTCATGCACAAATTCGATTCGCCCGCTGAATAAAACCCAAGCCGAGAGCTAAATCTAATGAGATGCAATCGCCAGGCGCACGGATACCGCCGTCTTGTGATGACGTAGGGTCAGGGGTGACGGCAGGAGTAGGCGGAACCAGTCTTTCTTTTACCAAACGGAACAAAACACTATTCCATTGAAAGCTCCACAGGCTGCTTTGATGGATTGTGTTTATTGAAACTTGATTTTTTCCTACTTTGATTTTATTTTCCTGCATTTAATTGAGGAGAGTTTTATTACTGTTTCAGATAATTCCACAGGGATATGTCAATAATTGATTCGTTACAAGCACATTACTTCTTCGTTTTATAATAATTTATAATATCTATTGAATTAAATAAAAAAAATTGATGTGGCCAGCACATTACCTTCCGTCAGTTCTATGTATTTTGTAAAAATGTCATACAAAAAGTTCCTTGCAAAAGATTCTATTTCTTGTACATTACTAAGGCATTTATATGTATTTTATACAAATTCTAGCAAAAGATCCTATTTTTCCAGTAAAATTATAATACAAACATACTGTCAACTGCACTTGACACTGACACCTTTCAATAAGATTTTTTTTAATATAGCAGCTTTTTCCAGAGTTATAGCATAGCAGGCTAATATATGATATTTAATTTCTTTATAATTTTTAACTCTATATACATTTAATATAAAGTATTATATGCATTCAAATCGTGTAGACAATTAAATATTCTTTAATATTTATAATAACATTAAATGTGAAAAATGATATTTAACATCGTTTTTTCAAGAAAAACTGTTAAAATCTTCAAATGAGGGTACTTCCGGTTGACCAATTATAACCAAAATCTAATCAGCTCTTAATATGGATGCAACGGAGAGGAATACGAAAGAATTATAATTTTTGGAATTGTAGTATTAGAGTTATCGTATAAGAAAATTTGGATACACACACACACACGCACGCGCACGCACACTCACGCACGCACGCACGCACGCATACACACACACTCACACACACATACACACACACACACACATACACACATACACACACACATACAGACATCATCGTAAAAATATAATCGAATTCTAGGGACCTTAAAACGTGCTTATTCACTAAAATCTGGATATGCGGTTTTTAGCATGAATTCAATACCTCTCTTAGCGAGAGGTAAAAATGAAAAATGTGCAAATACTTTAATTAGATTCATGTATTACAAAAAGATGTTATAGGTTTCTAGTAAAGTACTACTTCCGGTTGTCTAATTTTACCCAAAATCTAATCATCTCTGTACGTGAATGCAGAAAGTTTAAATAGTTAAAGTTTAGTATAAGAGTTATCGTGGACGTAAATTGGCACACACACCGACACCCACAAAGCCGCCCCCCCCCACACACACCTATATATATATATATATATATATATATATATATATATATATATATATATATATATATATATATATATATACCCACATCATCGTAAAAATAGTAAAAACATATTGTAGGGACCTCAATTCGTGCTTATTCACTGAAAACTCACTATCGAATTTTTCGACCGAAAGCATTACATCTCTTACCTTCGGTATGGCGAGAGGTAAAAACGCGTCTTTTACTTTCTCGCAGTAGTGTTTTATTTTTATCCCCACACTCCGTTAATTCTAAAAAACGATTTTTTTTTATTTTCATATTAAATTCAATTTTAACTAAGTATTTTATAATATTTTTAAATCGTAGGACAATGTTGAAGCACATCACTCCGATATCCTATATATTGAATTTATTTTTATTTTTGTTGCACCCCAGTTGACCCTATATTTCAAATGCAGTTCAAATATAAAATTTATTTAATTCACCGTAATAGCTATGAGCGTTTTACAACAAATTACCCTGTTGTTGTTAATTTTCATTTGTTTTTTAACTGTCATGTGTAATTCGTTACCAGTTGATACTGGAGTTTGTTAAAAGTTTGATATATTTGTGTTAAAAGCGACAGAGTTAATTTATGGGGAAGGGCTTGTAACATATTTTTTGTAAAATCTGTCTTTTTATAAAACGCAGCCAAATTGTCAAACCTTCGTTTACTTATCTATGTTTTACAATCTAGCTAGTTAAGTTAGGTTATCGCAGGTGACCTGGCAATACCTTCTATTTCCCATGTTAAGCGAAAAAATATAATAGTATATATGAATTTTGCGTCACTATTTATATTGTATCTAAAAGTTTCTTGTACTAGTATTATCTCCTATCTTCCAATTTTAGCAAATATGAGTTATTAGTAGATTTTGATTATGTCTTTTGAAATTGTAATTTAAAAATTTCCCGTAATATTTTGCTGAAATTACAAAGGAGGTATTGTCGGGTCATCCGCGTTATGTTGCCTAGACGTTTTACAAACGTCGACATTTGATGCAATTCTGAACAAATCTGTATACAGATCTATAAATCTGTAAAAAACTGACAACAACGCATCTACTCTTGTTGATTAATGTAAAATTATGCATAAGAGTGGCAGCTTTCGTTGCGATTTTGTTCATTATTTACAAATTTACAGATCTGTAAGGCGGCGGTCTCACTGACCGAGTACTATCAATCGTTTACTGTCGTGTATATTTCAAACACGTGTATTCTAATAGCGTATGTCACATTGGGCCATCGTTGTCTATCGAGTGCCGTCGACTTGTATGTTTTTCAAGTTGGTTTGATTTTTACTTGATGCTCTATTCCACTCGATGCCTTGACGCATGCGTAAATGTACATAACCTCTTAATTTAGTTGATGTCATTCAAATTTCATTTGATTTCACACTGACAAAGTAGTCGTGAAAATAGAAACAACAAAGTTTATTGAAAAAGAGCGGAGCACGAGTGAAATTAATTTAGATTAATATATTTAGATATACTCGACACCAAATGATATATGCAACTTGACCAGTGAGACCGAACCTTCAGTTTTTAAATGACACGACACGATTCGATACTATACTACATGACACAACTTTACCAGGGAGACCGCCTAAGACTTACAGATTTGCAGTGCCGTAACTAGGGCGTGGCAAAGTTGGCACACGCCACGGGCGCAAAATTCTTAGGGGCGCAAAATTTAAATAATTTATATGGTTTTACATCAAATATTTGTAAAATCTATTTTCCGTTAACAAATAATTATCTACAGATAGGCCAGTCGGCAAGGTGTTTATTATAAAAATTCTTTATTGGGATCTCTAAAAAGACATACTAATTTTGCACCCTCTACCGACGCCGGATTTTGCCGCCATCTTGGGTCAAAAATACAAAAAAATGAGTATTTGGCTATTTTCTTGAAAACACTGGCCTGTATCAAAGTTTAACAAGAATATAAAAGTAAAGCTCGTAATTTCCTGTACATAAAAGGGTTCTTACATTTTTTGCCTAGGATGAACTCTCAAAGAGTTATGTTAAAAAATAGTTACCCAGAATAATAATTTATGATTGAAATTTAAGTTACTCAAAAAATAAACAATATTAGGTATTAAAACTTACAATACTTAGTATATATTTTGTTCCATTAAAGCCATTCAGTATACTAGAGAATAGGGAATAGTTTTGACTACTCTGATTGGTTGATATTGGAACAAGAAACAAGTTTACCCAATGTAATTTCAGCTACTTAAAACTGGCGCTCGTGCGAGCGCCATCTGCTGAATGGCTTAAATGGAAGAGAGTATAGACGATTTTTGCCGATGAGCGGTTCGCGAGTTACTAACAACTTAAACTTATATGAAAATCCTCTACAAGTTTAAACATCTGCAAATCGGTTTAGATCTCATTTCATTTGAAATTTCGATATGTAACAAATACTGTTTATTTTTAATCGTGTCAAAATGTTAGATGAAAATATGAGAACTAAGCTGATTCGCAGATGTTTTAAATTTTAGAAAATATTCATGTAAGTTTAAGTTGTTAGTAACACGCGAACCGCTCTTCAAAAGTTAATTTTGTTTCTATTTTCTTGTTATATAGAGGCGCAAATAAAAATTTTGCCACAGCGCTCAAAACCCTAGTTACGGCTCTGCAGATTTGTTCAGAATTGCAGCATTAGATTGTAAAACATCACTACGTCAACGAAAGTTTGACAACCTTATTGCGTTATATAAAATTATTAGTCATTTTATAAAAAGACATATTTTAAAATGTGTCTACGACTTAATAAATCTACATGGTGACAAAATCTCCTGTAAAAACGCTCATAGCTATCTTTTGTCCACAATAATGCCCATTAAGAATTAAAAATCGTTTCATACAACTTTTATTAAGGTTGTTTAATATTTATCTGGAAACATAATATTTATTTATATTTATTTATGAATAAATTTTCGTAAGTTGTATCTTTTTTACTGTGGAGGGAGTACCTATAAGTTTTCCAGACGAATCTTAGCTATTTTAAAAATTTGAATACATCTACGTCTTGATCATTCTTCTTCCTCAAGTGTCAAATACGCCAAAGGCCAGGAAAAAGAATAAAACCGTATCGTTATTTACCAATTTCATGTGTCGAGTCAAAATCTTGTATCTTTCGTTTTTCATTGGATATCCTGTTCGCTGCCAAGTTTAGTGTATGTCATCTTTGCTTCACTTATATTTTTATGATGTTTGCATTTTTGAGAACATATTTCCTGAGGACGAGTAGACTGTAGAATAATTTACAAAGCTTGTCCAATAATTTAAATTAAGTGACCGGACTGAGATACGAAATAAAAAAACAAAAAAACATCAACGTAGATAAGACAAAAGGATAATTATTTTATTAACGTAACAGGAGTACGTGACTTTGATTAACTTTTAGAGATCTACTTCCAAATTTATAGTAAAGTATCAGACAAGAGAGTAAATATAATTTATCAAAAAAAGCTTGTTCCTATGAGTATATCGACAGAATTATACCAAGGTTTGAAGTAACTACCCATTCAATAAAAGATACATAATTCGAATGGTAACCTTAAATAACCATTTTAAATAAAGCATATATATATATATATATATATATATATATATATATATATATATATATATATATATATATATATATATATATATACAATACCATCCAAAAATATGGGCATACATTTTTTAAAAAAGTATTTTAAATTAAAGTTTATGCAATATTTCTTTAGTATTAATTTTTATTTTAATAATTTGTTATTATTTTCATAAATAATTAAATAAAAAAAATTGGCGCCAAAATTGTTATAAAAAACAACCCCCTACTCCTCCTCCATAACGTCGTTCACAGCCAATCGGAAAGCATCACCTACGTTTTCAAATAATTAAAAGTAGGCGACGTATGTACTTTGACGTCATATTCTGTTTTAGATTAGGCAACTTTTTCAAAATACACAAATTTCAAAAATTAATTATAAAATATCTAATGAATATTTCGTAATATTTTTAATTTGGGGCCTTTTAAAGATTGATATTTTTTAAATTTAATAATTAGGAGGGCATATAAAAATTCTTGCAACTGCCCTATTACGGGAAAAGAACTAAAAAATATAAATTCGAAATTTTTGTTTTAAGAATATGGAACATTGTTTTAAACGAAAAAAAAAAGCTCTTACTTTTCTAAGGTTTTAATTAATTGTATTGTTACATTCTTTGTACAGGCCGAGGCACGGTAAAGTGAACTACCACTCTTAGTACTTTATTTAAAGAAATATCCAAGCTAATTACCTACCTACATAAGTCTCATCATTTTAAAATTCACCTTAGTAATTTTGAAAACGACTAGGCATTTGATAAAAAGACGGATGTTACAATCTACCTACGGTACATACATCTTGACTGTTTTGGTCTTTGGAAATTGGAATTATTATAAATGGCTAAATTTAGCAATTCGTTTTATTTACTTATTTACTTGTATAAAAAATCATACTTAATAATAATAAATGTATGATTCTGGATTATTACTTATTTTTGGGACCGATAATATATCTTTTTAGTCACAGGTTTGACAAATAATTTTCAAGTTTGACGTCGATCGGAATCAAACCCGGCCCGTCCGAATCACCAAGTAAAATAGCACGAGTGTATTACATTTCATTTGCACATAAAAATGACATTTTCCAAATATCTTGTCGTGGTGATGTCGATAAAGTTCCCGAGAAACGTTTACTGTCTGCAGAGAGTACTCAACAGGCATCTTTATGTGCTTCCTTTTGAGAGATTTCTTTTAACCTGTGAATGAAGTACAAGTATGTATTATTTTTTGCCTCAAGGTGAATTCACATTGGTTTTTCCTGTTGTTTTACAATTTATATTTTTTCTATGTGTGTGTGACGGCTTAAAGTTCACAATAATATAATGTTTACTGCGCAATGTTAGCGTTGAGTATTTATCTCTCAAATTGTGAGAGTGTACTCGTTACGATTTGTAAAAAGGCTTGTGAAAGATTCATAGACTTCAACGGGAACTCGTGACTCAATTGGTAGAGCGCCCGACTAGCGATTGGTGGGCTCTGGGATCGAATCCCAGCGAGGTCCATGCATTTTTCACAATTCTTTCTTCGTTTAAATAAATTGCTCCTGGATCCTAAAGCCCATTTCTACGATTAAAAATAATTTATATTTTTCAAAATTCCCTTTTATTCAATAGGAAAGTAGTATAAAATAGGCCAGAAATTCTGTTAAAACTGTTCTACAAGAGTGAAAAAAATATTAGCTCACGACATATTAACCTCTTCGAGCGAGAACGAATGATTCAGAAATTCAACTACAAGCCAGATCATTTTACTTAAATTCATGTACTGTGTATATGTTCTTAAATAAAATAAATAAATATATCATCACGGCATATTACCCATTTCTGGGTGTGCCAATCTGCTTTGTTCGCAGATATTAGTAATGATGATGACATATTTGTACCGTGCGGGCATTTACCAGACGTCACCTCACGGGCACTCATTGCTGGCGTGGAGAGTGCATCATTCATTAAATAATGATAATTTAATGTTAATTAATTACTAAAACTTTATTAGAACAAATACCGTGTAGATATAATACTAATGGCCAGTTGATCCAATGACCAAACTTAGTTTTGAAATTTTCCTTAAATTGACAATATTGCATCGAAAGGTAATGTTCAATGCAATGAATTATTATACTACTGTCAAAATTTTGTTATTTTTTTAAAAAACGTATCTTAATATTTAAGTCTTGTTGATGCAACTCACCCACGTGCTCGAGCAATTAAGCTGGTCTATCCCGGGCTCGTATAAAGATGTTGCCGTTTAACTTTTCCAATCAGACCCACCCTGGCGCAATTTTTTACCTCCCGCTTCCCTTGATAAGGGAGGCATAGTGATCGAGCCAAAAATCGCATATCGAGATTTTGGTAAATGACCACGTCTTAAGGTTCCTAGAATCCAATTTTAACATTTTCACGATGATTGTGTGTGTGTGTGTGTGTGTGTGTGTGTGTGTGTGTGTGTGTGTGAGAGAGAGAGAGAGAGAGAGAGTGCGCCTCGCGTGTGCGTGTGCGTGTGCCTGTGCAAGTGCGTGTGCGTGTGCGAGCGCAAGTGCGAGTGCGAGTGCGAGTGCGTGTGCGTGTGCGTGTGCGTGTGCGTGTGCGTGTGCGTGTGCGTGTGCGTGTGCGTGTGCGTGTGCGTGTGCGTGTGCGTGTGCGTGTGCGTGTGCGTGTGCGTGTGCGTGTGCGTGTGCGTGTGCGTGTGCGTGTGCGTGTGCGTGTGCGTGTGCGTGTGCGTGTGCGTGTGCGTGTGCGTGTGCGTGTGCGTGTGCGTGTGCGTGTGCGTGTGCGTGTGCGTGTGCGTGTGCGTGTGCGTGTGCGAGCGTGCGTGCGTGCGTGTGTGTGTGTGTCATCATTCAGAAAATTTTGAAACCTTTTATTTCTACCTTATTATAATATAGGCAGAGACTATTAAATTTTGCTGTATATTAGATAACCGGAAATGGCACTTTACTTGAAGCTCAAAATATATTTTCTTCGAAAAATTCCTTTAAATATTAATTTTTTCAAGATTTGTGTTATAAAAATTAAAGATTATTAAATTTTCTAAAGATTTGCATTAATACTTTTTCTATATATTTTATAGATAAATTTATAAAATTATTTGTAATTTTAATCCCGGATCCTACGCTTTAAACAAGCAAAACTCCTTGGTTACACAGTTCATATCCCAATGTATGTAACTGACAGATAAATGTCACTGTCAAAGAACTAATCATTTCAAATTAATAATGTAACGTTTTAAACAGAAAATAGTAAATAGAACCATAGTTATATGGAATGGATCTTATTACAGTTTCCGCAATAACTAAATATGTAAGTATGTATATTTAAATTAATAAAAATTAAATAGCGGGAGGTTTGGTGTTGGCCACATCAGATTTTTGTCACTGCCATACTCCCGGTTGAATTTCAGTTGTATTTTTATTTTTTTAACGGCAAATATTGTCGGTCGGCAGGATTTGAACGCAAGGAACATGGTTCTGGTGACGTCACAGCGAGCTAAGAGATGTGCACTAACTCTCTCGGCCGCTGTACTGATAAAAAATAAAAGAAGAAAGAATTTGTTTAGTAAAGTAATTGCCTATTAAATTTTTGTTGATTCCATTTTATTATTTGTTTTCTTATCAACGTGTATTGGCGGAACTATAAAAAAGCCATTTTCCGGGTGAAATTACTGGTAACAAATCTTCGATTAGAGGGAGCAATTTATCAGTTGATAAATGAAGAGAAAATAAGAGATGTAGCCGGTCGTAATGCCGTCACTGGACTAACATCAGTATCTACAATGTCCGAAGCGTCCACAATGACCGCAGCCAAATTTGGGTTTGGTTCACCACCGAGCAAAAACTAATCATGTAATATGAACCTCGAGCTCTTGAATAAAAGATATTTTATGTGCGGCAACAAAACTGGTATATTGGAGTTGGAGGTCTAATAAGGCCGGCTGTATGTGTTATAAGCTTACAAATGGCCTCTTTGCACAACAAGGACCAGCGCTGGCTCGAGCTGAGCGCTACCGCTGACAATATACACAAAATACGACATTTTTATTCAAGTAATCTTTCAAACACAAGTACGAGAAATAATGAATTATTAATTTTTGGCTGGCGTGTGTCGGTTTACGACGCGAGTCCTGAGTTAGTTTGCATAACAATGGCCCAAGCGCAAACCGCTCGTAATTGAGTCGTAGCGCTGAACGATGAACGCTGAAAGAATCGTCCCTCAGTCTGAATCGCTCGCGACCTCGTTCTACTGCTTATTAAAAGAGAAATATTTCCTATATACAGCCAACTCTAAGCCATATACTGCCATTGTTATGTTACGATGCTCACCTTAACTGCTTCGCTCGATCTCAACCAACTCTACTCACATTTTTATATTCTTTATATCGTTTCCAGAAAACTCTCCCTCTTAAATATCTCAACGGTATTTGCATCATTACTGTTTTAATATCATGTATGTACATAACTTTATTTACGATTATGCTCGTATTTCATTGTAAAGCAATAATATGAAATAATGTTTGTACTTTGCGAAGAAAACAGTAATTTGTAATGGTATAAGATATGATGGATTTATAAACTTTATAGGATATCTTGTAGTTGTAGCATGTTGACTTCAGAGTAGGAGATAAAACCATACACTATGCAGACGAGTAAATTGTTTTTAAACAAGACAGAGAAAACATGCACCATGCACCAAAAATTAATAGAAGATTATAACTATCACTGTAAAGTTTTGGGGTAGAAACAGGGAAGATGAATCTCCAATTGGGTTATTGAATCTTCCTTAAAGTTGATTTAGGGTAGGAAGGTCGAAACATGACAAGAAAAAGGTAGGAAATTTTGGTAAGGCAGATTTACGTCGCTTACGGGCATCTTTGTTGCACTGTAGGTATATTAGGCAAGTACTACTACCTTTGTAACATGTTTAGACCTTAAGGGTTGATTCGAACTGAATAGTCTACGTTCAATTTGAGGTACAGTTCTTATCATAAAAAATGCAAGAATTGGAGCAATAGCTAGTGAACGTGACCTTTTTTTGAATACATACTTTATTTATTTATAAATAAAATAAATATATCATAACTGTATATTTCCCATTGCTGGATGTGCTAATCTGCTTTGTTCTCAGATATCGTTAATCATACTGACATATTCGTACAGTGTGGGCATTTACCAGGAGTCACCACAAAAATAAAACATATTATGTAACTTACAATATACCTTATTTTATTTTATTTATGTATATTTTGTTTAAGCAAATAAATCTTTTATTATATATAATGTATTATTTTTCGTGAATCCTGATAATAAATAATATACTTTTCAATGAATTCGCAATGACCTCATGTAGGGGTTCATATAAATTACTATAAAGTATTTTTAACAACCTTACAGGCATTTACTGGTAACTTGTGATACGGAAATTTCAAATCACTTTAAAGTATTTCTATAAACCATTGCGGGCATTTGCATCCCACTATATGAAGGGTCGTATCGTGTCTACCTAGAAGTGAGGTAGGCTTTACTACCCTAAACAGAGATTGGTGCATCGACCTTTTAAAAAGGAAGGATTGTTCAACTTTGGAGTTGCATATAGTTTCAACCCAAAAAAGGTAGTTGCAGCTACGTTAAAACTTTACAGTGTAGTGGATCCCACGCCACTATAAATTTTTCGTGCTGTCGACTCATTTTTCTATACTTACCGAGCCAGGAAATGTTCCATTGTAGCCGAGCGCTGAGTTAGAATACCGAGGTGTACCGAGGCCAGCTATGAGCGCGAGGCTAGATTAAGTATACTCGCAAGGGGTGTAGGTTTATTATATTAAATAATCTGATGTGGCCAACACATGACCTCCCGTCAATTCCATGTTTCAAATAGTAATGAGCTTTAAGTAAAGTATCATATCCGGTTGATCGCTTGTAAACAAAATCTAATTTGTTGTTCCAATAAATAGAAAAGTCTGTAATACCAAATTCTAGATTTTATTTTTCCTCTAAAATTTGTTAAGAGCTCCATATAGTCAAAATATAATGTTGTTTCAAATTAAACACGAGTTTTAAATACCCAATTTGAGAAGTTTTTAATAATTTTTTTATATATTTTTTGAAGAAAATCTGTTTATAGCTTCCTGTAAAGTAGTACTTCCGGTTTATCAATTTTAGAAAACGTCTAGTATGTCGTTCTCATTACTAAAAAAATCTTAAATACCAAATTTGAAAAGTTTTGGAATTTATCAATTTATTTTTCACGAAAATCTGTTCAGAGCTTCAAATAAAGTATCACTTCCGGTTTATCAATTTTAGCCAAAATCTAATATGTTGCATTCCTTTATATACAAGTCTTGAATACTAAATATGAAAAGTTTTAAGTATATCATAATCATAAGTATCACTTCTGGTTTATTAATTTCCCTTGATATAAAAGTCTTAAATACTAAAATGTTAAAGTTTTGGATTATATTTTAATATAGTTTTTCATTAAAAACTGTTATGGGCTTCATGTAGAGTATCACTTCCGGTTATCCAATTTTACCCAAAATCGAATCAACTCTTTATATGAATACAGAAAGCTTAAATACGGAAAATAGAAATATTTGGAAGTTGGTTATAAGAGTTATCATCGGAAAAATAGTAAAACGTGTTGTGGGGACCCTAATTCGTGCTTATTCACTGAAAACTCACCATCGAATTTTTGGACCGATAACATTACCTCCCTTACCTACGGTATGACGGGAGGTAAAAATAACAATTAATTATGAATAATTGAATTTTAAGCATTAATTATTTTATTCATATTATTTGACAGTTTTATTATAATTTGTTCTTCTTCAACCTCTCGTAATTCCCTCCCTTCTTGAACATTCCAAATTTTCTTCATTTTCTATTTCTTTTCATTCTCCTAACTATATCCCTTTCAATTATATTTTTATTTATTAGAATCCCTCCATAAAATGTACCCATTCATTCATCTTTCTTATTTCTTATAAAATTCTTGTTTCTTCCCCAATCCTTCTGAACACATCCTCATTCTTAACTTTCTCTTTCTTTCTTCGTCTTCTTAAAAAATAAATAAATAAATAAAGTAGTAAAAATATACAGTTGTAATTCTACAAAAACCAAACAACCAAACTAGTCCCCTTAATTTTGATATATCAGATTGAAACAAGTTATTTTCATTTCTCACAAAGACTAAAGTCTCAATTTTACATAAACATTATTTCGTTCATTTTCTTCATTTTTGTAATTTTATATCATCGAGTATCACAAAATTGCTACAAAAACTAAATGAATCCAGATGTTCATTTTATTTTTTAATAAATATTTGGTTCATAAAATAAAATTAAAACTCATCGCCTGGTTTTTTGCTAATTATATAATAAGGAAAAATTACCAATTACAGGTACTCGTACAAATTAGATTTTTACTTCCTGAAAATTCGTATTTTTGACATGTTCCCCCTCAATTCTATTTTTCATAAATGGTCAAATTTATTTAAGTAGGTACTGAAATAATTCTTCATTTACTCAAGAACTATTTGACTCAATCACACCATAAACTTAAAATGAGCTACATTAAAACCTCATCAAACTCATACATTTGATTAGCATATTAGAGGAATTTTTCTCAGTTTTTATTGTTGTTTAGGGCGTCCCTCGTATTTGCAAGCGTCGCTGTCTATGAATGGGCGGTAAAATATCCGTCTCATTAATCGGGTGTCGTTGTTCACGCCATCTGTTGTTTTTGTCGCAAATTCAAATTGGCTGCTTATATTATGACGACTTAAAGTGACTACACTTGGTGATGGCTGGGCCATTGTTAAACGGTGAATATAAATCAGGACGCACTAGGGGAGATACGGTCGAGATCTGTCGACGAAGGCAGGGTTGTATTTATGCTACGTCATGTAGGGTTTTATGTAGGTATGCTGTGTTCGTTTCACGAATAACACTTAATATTCCGGGTTACTCAATTAAGGTCGAATTCAAGTTATGTTCAATGTAAACATTACTTCTACATGACCATTATACTGAAATATTTACATCTTACTGGTTTGCGCGTAAGTTTTACCAATTTAATAACTGTCATTTATGTTTTTTACAACCATTATGAGAAGGGTAAAGGGTGGGTACCTGTATCAGATGGTTGGTATTTTGGTACAGTTTGTAATGAATTCTGAATGTATAAAAATTAAGAGGTAGTGCCTACATTCGAGAATGATATCAAAGAATTTAGAAACATCAACGGGAAGCATAAACAGAAGCTGATGTAATTATGAAATAAATAAAAAACTTATGATAGCAGAGTTACATTAGAATTATTTAGAATAAGACCAATGATCCATATTTTTTAGAAGTTTAAGTAATTCCCTTTATCTATAATACACTTCACCATTGATTCTTTCCACTTCTTAAAAGCTACTTAAATAAACTTCTTTTTGAATGCTTTCAAAATAAGCAGTATCTTCGGCAAAAAATATTCTACCCTGTATTTTTTTTAATTCTAAAAATTAATCTAAAGCTGCACATTAGCAAATCAACTGAGGATGGCCAGTGTTCTATTACTTTTAATCTTTTTCGAAGACGCCCTATGTGAAGACGCATTAACCAGATGTAATATAATCCCTGCCTCTGAAATATTACTGAGCACTTCAGGCAAACAATGCTCATTATATACCATTTGGCTGTACATAACTGTCTTTTGTCTATCCAATTAATTATATTTATCTGTCCCGTTCTTCTAAAGAATACTGCATATATTAATATTTTCCTTGCTAGCTGCTTCTTGTTTATTGTTGGTGTTTCCTCATCTTTAGCCCGCTATTTTCACTTCAAGGGTGGGTAAATTATCTGTTAACTATCAATTAAAACGAAAAAATATAGCATCGACATTGCAGCATAAATGGACAAAATTATACGTGTGTTGATTTTTCGATGTGCAATTTTTTGTTTAAATAACAATTAAGTTAACAAACAGTTTAACAAGGAATGAAAATACCGAGCCTATAATGACGTTTCTTGACAAATTCTTGCATATTCTGCCTTCTGAAAATCAGAAAACTGATGTGACACAAAACGAGTGAGAATTTAAAGTGACTTTATTCTCTTATTCGGCTATTTTGTTAACAGCAGCAGTGTACCTTTCGGTAACAGCCGTCAGAGGATACCCTGCTCTTTTTTGATGAACAGACTTCTTTTTTCGTTAAATTTTTTTATAGTATCAGTAAATTGTAGATAACCAAAAAAGCTCTTGTTTATTAAAAACTGAATCTAAATTTTCTTCGTACTCATAAGCATTTAAAACTTTTTTCAAATCATAATAAATCATGAATCTAAAATGCTCTTTGGTTATTTCCACATTTTCACACGGAAAGATACTTTAAAAAATTGATTTACAAACGAACTTAACATTCACACCTTAATTTCAAATACCAGATAAATAGCTGTTTAAAATTAAAGTGCACAATATGTTATCCGCAGTCTACTTGTTTTTTTATTTTTCACTTTTTTTATTCTCAATAATTCTAAACTTCTTTGCATTTCAAAGAGCTGGTTCTAAATAATTTAAATTCGTAATATATCTTAATTTTCACAAAACCATTGTGTTTTATTAAGTCAACGATATGTCAACCGCAACATTTTTTCAATGCCGTTCATGTGGTTTCAGTACACCAAACTATCGTTTATAATGTAAATCAGTCTTAAGCCATTTATCCAGTTTGGAAGGTCTAATAACTAACTTTCCCTTAATACGGTTATAAGATACAGCTCCTCGCTTAGCCTCGCCTCTTATGATCCCCTTGTTTCTAATCTGTTAATTCGGTATATCTGCATACTTCCAATACCCCCGCCCACTATATTCAATTTCCTTCTCATTCCTCACATCTCCTTTCAACTGCCTGGTCGGAGAATACGCTGTAATAGAGCGAATCAGTATTCTTGAGGCGAGTGGTTAGGCGTTAGGCATCGCATCGGACGGATACGATGCTATGGTGCTGCTGTTCGCTGATATCTTTACGATCTGTTGGCGCAAACAAGTGACTGTCGTGTAGGCTGTGACCTCACAAACCGTGCCATCGCCACGGGCAAGCAGATCACACGCAGGGATTGCAGGAGCCAAGCATCACGAACGAATCCAACGAGATGAAGTTGGGGTTTAGCGGGATATGTCATGCTTTTGTTTTAAATAAGTTCGGTGTTCAACAGCCGAAAATCGAAGACTTACAGTTAACATATTTCAGTAGTTTAACGCTAGAATGCCAATGTTTCGTAATTGTGGAAATGGACACTTTATTTCGTCCATTTTATTATTATTGTTCTGACGCATTGTTGATGAGAAATGTCACTAATTCTGTGGTTTAAACGGTCTACAGCACTAAGTCCTTCAAGATTGTAATATTTTAGTATTATTTTTATTTATTACATGACCGGATACTGATTCTTACAGGTTCCTTTACAGTTACTTTGGCTGTCCTTGTGTTACGCCAGTGATATAAAGGTGTCCAGGGCCACGTCTCCAACATGGGAATCTTGAAAACTATAAGATACGAAATCGGTTTATTTACACAAAAGTTCACCTATTAGGGGGCTAGTTTAGCGATGTAGTGTTTATCCAGAAAAATTACATGTTACTAGATAAGAAAATGTAAATTTTGCAGTTTCTATTTGTAGAAATAACTTCCAAGTATGAAATAATTCCGGATTTTGGACCATTGTTGGATTTCTTGTTATTATATCAAAGTTATAATTTTCATATATTAGAAAGGTAAATTTGTCTGTATCGAAATCTTACACAAGTTGCATTTATTCTTACAAAATCAACGTTTCGGTATTCACTCATCTCTTCGTCAAGGTAAATAAGATCTTACTTGTTCCTCTTCGCTCCACGTGGAGCATAGAGCTTCAACTAGCTGTCTGCGTTGTTGTCGGTTCTTCGCTATGGGTTTTGTTTCTGTCTAGGATTTTTCTATTTTCTCCAGTTCTCTGTTAACACTCTTTTTCCATGTTTCGCTGGGTCTTTCTTGATTTCTTTTTCCTTGTGGTTGGTAGTCTAATAAGGATTGTCTTGTTATATTTTGTACCTCCTTCCTTAAGGCCGTTTGACACGATGCAATTTTATGTTCAAAATAATGTACATAATTTTGCACAAAATTTTTATCACATTAAATTATATAATTTTTTTATACATTATTCTGCAGACTGTATGTCACTGCTTCATTATTTTGTACATAATTTTTTATGTGCGCCTGCGCACAAACAGTATCTTAACAGATATCTGTCAGAAGTTATGAAGAAAAGGAAAATGGATAAAGATAGCATACAAGAAATTAATTTAAATTTATTATTATTATTACTCTCATTAATTATAAAAATTGTAGCCATAGACAAGAAACAAAGAGTTACTAAAAGGAGAATATGGTCTATAAATTGGCTGAAACGGCGAGAACAAGGCAAAGGTGTTTTATATTTACTAAATCAAGAATTAAAAGTATAAGTTCCTACATCGTACAGAAATTTCGTGCGACTGTCCGAATGTCAGTCTGAATATATATATATATATATATATATATATATATATATATATATATATATATATATATATATATATATATATATATATATATATATATTAAATTTACTCCATAGCCTTACGAAAAGAGACACATTTATGCGTATTGCTATATCTGTAAGAGACAAGTAAGTTTTGAATTGGTCAATGAAAAAAATAGAGGAAAATTGTTTATTTATACAGGGTGTTTCATAATATATGCGCAGGACTTCAGGATGTGATAGCTCGTCCAAAAATATGAAAAAAAGTTTCTCATAATAAGCTATGTTTTGTGCGGATTTTTTTTTAAGTCATAATTGGTGAAGATTTTGAAAGGGTAGTGGGTGTTTTTCTCCCCAACTTCTACGCCACTGGAAAAAGTACAGTTTTGAGCCGCCCGTTTAAACCACCAATGTTTTCTACTCAAAAAAGGTACTCTTGGTCATAAGCTCTAAAGTTGACCGTTTTCGAGAAAAATCAACTTTTATGTTGAAAAACATGGTCAATTGTTTGAAATATTTTTTTTTTTTACTAATTAATCAAAATTTATTCAAACGTTAGATCAAGTATGTTTTTCAACATAAAAGTTGATTTTTCTCGAAAACGGTCAACTTTAGAGCTTATGACCAAGAGTACATTTTTGTGTAGAAAACATTGGCGGTTCAAATGCACGGCTCAAAACTGTACTTTTTCCAGTGGCGTAGAAGTTGGGGAGAAAAACACACACTACCCCTTCAAAATCTCCTTTAATTATGACTTAAAAAAACGCACAAAACATGGCTTATTATGAGAAACCTTTTTTCATATTTTTGGACGAGCTATCACATCCTGAAGTCCTGCGCATATATTATGAAACACCCTGTATATACAGGGTGTTAATTAAAAAGCGGGCCATAGGCGTTTAACATGGGAAATCAGTTTTTCTTGCGCAAAACTTCCCATTTAATATTAAACAAAAATGTTTCAAATAAATGTTGTAGAGAATTAAATTCTACACCAGATTTTATTTTGCATGTTTAGTAACCTGTAAAATCCAATTTGAAATTTTATAAATATTACTCATTTGTAGTGATAGCCATGAAATTTAAACAAAATTGCAAAGAAATGCATATCGTTTGATTTGTCAGAATTTCGGTTTTGCAGGTTACAAAATAAAAATAAATAAAATTTAAGCAATAATTTAGATGTAGATTATAAAAACAAAATATTTTTAAGGACTTAGGAAAGAATATAATTATTAGTAATTTTTATTTGAAAATAGAATTTCTGACAGTACAAACGATATGCATTTCTTTGTAATTTTGTTTAAATTCCATGGCTATCATTGCAAATGAGCAATATTTATAGAATATAAATTTGGATTTCACAGGTTACTAAACATGTAAAATAAAATATGTTTAGTGATGCTGGTGTATAATTTAATTATCTACAACTTTTATTTGAAACACTTTTGTCTAAAATTAATTGGGAACTTTTGCGTAAGGAAAAACTGATTTCCCATGTTAAACGCCTATGGCCCGCTTTTTAATTAACACCCTGTATATATATATATATATATATATATATATATATATATATATATATATATATATATATATATATATATATATATATGAATATAACGTCAAACAACAAACCCACACTACGAGGCGGCGCCTGAACTCAATGCGCATCCATTTTGCTAAAATATAGAACAAGTTCTACATTATGTTGTACTTTTTTCTGATCATTTTTCTGAACGTACATAATTTTCTACTAAATAATGTATCGTATCAAACGGCCTGTGACCAATCCACTTCCATTTACTTCTACAAATTGTTTTCTCTTTTGGTTCTTGGTGTATGGTCGACCACAGTGTACTGTCCGTTACTCGAGTAGGCCAGAATACTCCCATTATTTTTCTAAGGTATTTGTTTGCAAATGTTTGATTTTCTACGTTTCCTTCTTCGTCACTTTCCATGTTTCACCTCCATAGAGTAGAACGTTTTTCACATTGCTGTTAAAGATGCGGATTTTAGTGCCAAATATTAGAGCAAACAGAAATATATTTTTAGCCAATTTTTGTAAAACTAAGTGTTTATGAAACTGAAAGATTTTACTTACCTTGATGAAGTGTTATATATAAGATATAAGTGAATACCGACACGTTAGTTTTGTAAAAATAAATGTTTTGTGAGTTCGAGTAAATGTTAACACCTAATCTAATAATGAACATGATCCTAATTATTAGTTTTAAGGCACTCAAAGATCGAGTAAAAGAAGTACATTCGTAAAACTAGTTTTGGATTTGAACTTTTGTCAACAGTACCTACTAAAACCGAATACGCTTCTTGTCGATTTTATCAATCATTTCCTAAATTTTACGAAGTCATAAAGTCAACAGTAGCAATAGAAATAAAAAGTCAAATGCGTTCCTGATAATTGCTGTTGATTTAATTTTTTTTTGTTTAATTGATACTTAAAATTTAGGAACGTTGGTGATATCGGCGATCTAATTATAAAGCTTAAAATAAAATGTTAATTAAATAGTACAAAATTAAAAAAATGAATTTATACAGGTTGCCTCAAAAATGACGCTTGTGCTTCATAGAGCTAATACAAATCGAAAATAAAAGTACAAAATTTTCTGGTTGTTTTTCATTATTAAGTTATTAGAAAACAAGATATTTTCCACATCTTTTGTCACAAAATGTGTTCAAATGGCTTGCCTTTTACTTGAAGGTAAACATTTGCATGACTTATTATGGAAGCATGCTGAAGTTTAACATATTAGTTGTGTAACAAAAATCAATTATGTGGCTATGAGGCTATGACGTTACGACGATATTCGTATTCACGTTTCTGTGACATTGAATGAAAATAAGCTACAAAGAAGTCCCGTTTTAATGATAAATCGTGTAAATGTTCACCTTCAAGTAAACATGATAAATATCTTGTTTTCTAAAATTATTCTTTTTAAAGTTACTTGTTAATACTTGTTTTTTATTAATAATTTTATAACAAAAAAATAGAATATTTTCCATTTTCAATTTTCGATTTGTTTTAGCTCTCTGAATCAAATCCTGAAAGTACGGGCACCATTTTTGAGACTAATATAAACAGCATCAGATTCGTTACAAAAATATATAGATATACCCTGACATCAATGCACTTAACGTTTCAGTAACAATTCAATATCCCTAAAAAATATTCCTTTGGTTTGTCTTCAAAATGTGCCCAAACTGCAGACTTCACTGCTTCATCGTTACTGAAATGGCACCCTCGAAGGTCCTTTTTCAAATTTCCAAACAGATAGTAGTCACTGGGGGGCCATATCTGGACTGTTGATCAATTTGTTCAAAACCATAGTCATGAATTGCAGCTTGCGCAATTGCAGTAGTTTGCAAGGCTGCATTATCATGCAGCAAACGCACGCCTCTGGTTAGTTTGCCACGTCTTATTTCCCGAATATGTCGCAATTTATACAGAAGTGCTGCATAATATGCCCCATTGACTGTCGTGTTACGTTCTTTAAATGCCCTCACAATCCCAAAAGATCGTAGCCATCACCTTTTTTGTCGACTGGCAGACACTGAACTTTCTTGGCGGTGTTTCTCCTTTTCGCCTACATTCTATCAACTCTGTTTTGGATAAAGGATTATAGTAGAGAACCATAGTTTCATCTTCTGTGACAATTGTCTTCAACAGCTCCGTTGGGTTTATATCACATAGCTTCAAAAAGTTTTGAGCAGATTCAACACAACGTTGGCGCTGAACTGCTGAGAGATGTTTGGGGGCCCAATTTTCACTAACTTTATTCATGCCTAAATGATCGTAGATGATTCGACGAATGCTTGTATCAGAAAGCCCCATCATTTGAGATATTTCTTTCACCTTCAAGCATTGGTCGCCTAATACTAGATTTTAAATAATGGCAATATTGTCGTCCGTCATCACGTCCGCCTTCCTTCCTGTTCTGAAATTATCTTCCAAGGATTCTTGCCCAAATCGAAACCGTTTCGACCAATCTTTTACCACAGAATAAGACAGTGAATTTTTCCCATAATCTCCATCCAGCCGATCTTTGATACTTTGAGGAGGAAGGCCTTCTCGGGTAAATAATTTGATAACAGCTCGATACTCCATTTTCGTGACTTCAGACATTGTGATAAACGAGTGACAGTTATTAAAAAAATTATTGCCTTAAAATTCATTTTTGTTTTTTCCCAGGTTAATAAGACTTGAACTGACGTGTTATCAACATATTGACTTGCTGTAATACTTGGATATATACCAGGCCGGAACTGCCCTCGTACAGTTTTAAAGAAAGACAATAATAAAGATGTTTGGCAATGGAAAACAATAGGAATTTCGGTCACGTGTCCGGATCATAAATTCATGCATAAACATTTTATCTAGCAGTGGTCATTTTAATTGAAAGTATAATTTCAAGGAGAAGTACGCAATAAATAGAATTGTTGATTTTATAGGAATAATGAAAACTAGGAAAACGTGAACGTAAAAGTTTCTGCGGACATAAATCTGTTAGATATCTCAAGTTACAAAGATCTCCAATAAGATTTTTGTTATAGCCAAAACTTAGGGAATAGCGCATACTATCTACATAACTATTTCCCTACTACTTCCACGGAAATCAAATCGTCACTGATACGACAACTTTGTACCTATCGAGAATTGGATCTCATGGCTGCTGGTCGCGACAAGCAGCGACAAGTACGCCCCCATTTTGCCCTCGCGCATAATTTAATCAGTGATGCGCAACTTCGTACACGAAATTTCAAATATTAATTCTTATACATTAGTAAAGAAACCAAGGGTGCAATATTCAGTTTACAAGTTCACAGATTCTACTACGTTAACATTTTCTTCGAGAATGACGGTATTCATATTCATATTTTGGTTGTTCCCTCCAAATAAGTATATTTTTTTTGTATTTCATACGTAACTAGGTGTATTATATATATCGAATATTTTGCAATAATGGACCTTTCCAATTTAAAGAGATAGAAGATATGCGCAATGAGGATCTGCGCATAGTAAGAACAACTGAGATCTATGACGTTTGATTCTAAAACATTTAGACGTAAAATGTGAGAATATCTCGGATAACTTTAAAAAATCTTATCGAAATAAGTTACAAAAGCTTTTATTGAAGGTAAAATGTCTAACGATGCAAATTTTCACTGAGAATACAGGTATTTTAATGACTGCAATATTTTTGACGTTTCGTTTGACAGCCCAACTGGCAGTTGTTCGCGCCATTTTCTTACTATTTGCAGCGATAGAAAGAGATAGCCCTTAAATTGGAAAGGTCCATTAATTTAACATGCAAATTTTTTTTATTTAAAACGATTTATTTCCTTTGCTGCTTTGCTTTTTGCTTATGCACATATACAGGATGTAATTGAAATATGTACATTAAATTTAACCAATTCGTCGAGAGCAACAATATTTCTTAATAATTTTTTTTCTAAATTCTCTAGCTTTTGAGTTAAAATTCTTTTAAGCTTTTTTACAAATTTAGTTACCCGTATGGCAACATGCCCGTTGTTTGAATTTAAGTTGGATACACATAGCACAAAAATTGTCAGTTGTCGTTTGCAATTTTGCAGTCACAGTAATTAACTAATTAATAAACGATTAACGGTAAAATTTTAATAATAATTCGCAATAATACAATTTTTAAAATAAAGAAATTTAAATTTTGGTTCGCAAAATTATAAAATCGTGTATTAAAACAGGCTTACCAACGTATGTGAACAGACGCAGAGTACAGAATATAGGTTATGAGATAATGAATTGTCGTTTGTGAAACAGGAAACAGATGTCAAAAATGGCTGCCGTTGGTTTAAATCGAGGTTTTAATACGTTATTCAAAAAGTGTGTATTTAACCGAGGTGGGATTATAGCTATGAGGACCAATTTATTATTCCCGCCCAAACAACATGAGAATTTTTATGTAGAGATAAATGTATTGGCATTATTAAAGACACATCTAGTAAATTCAGCTTCATTAGTAAACAATATAACCCATTCGCAAAATTGAAGTCTGGTACGTGCTGGAAACATTAAAATTTTTGCTTATGGTACGGATGTAACAGTTGCTCATTTAAAATATTCCAAATTATTGTATGTGATACCTCACTCTGTGATAATTTCGAAGATATTGTATGTTGTACAACATTTACAAATGTGCGAATATTAATAGTATATTCCGTAACTTAACTGCGATGAGCAAGGTTCTGGTTAAGCGTTCCGGAATGTAACCAAAACATAATTTCAGGATCGAGGTTCCATTTCAGAATGTGGTTCCTAAAAATTTTGGTCATGTTTTCAGGACCACAATATTTTGTGGTTGTGTGGTCATTTTTTTATTTCTTATAATATAATAAATAAAATTGTATAAACATATAATTATTATTAATATATACTGATATGTATAATATTTACGTTAGTATAAAATAGACAAATAGAGTTACGTTGTCACTTATTTCTAATGATGCGGTGGTTCCTTGCTTTACCGACACAAATTAACTAAGATATTCCGAATCACAACCACTTTTCAATAACCATAACCTGACCACGTGAACCACAAGAAAACCATAATCACGGTCTGTTTGAAATAATAGTTGTATAAATAGAAATAATGAACCAAAGACTGTTGCTGCATTAAACTTAGAAAAAAACACACTTTCGTTTTTTTTTTGTAAATTTTCCCCATCTCTGTTGCATTGGTCGTAAAAAGAAATTGATAAATGGATTTTGTAGGTAATTAAATTCTCTATAAGACTTATTATGATGACGTTTACGCGAAAATGAAGTGTTACGGAGTTATTGCGATGTAAAGTGGAAAGAATCTCAAAATTTTTCTAAGTGCGCAATTGTTGCCTTTTTTGGGAGCTTCATAGCTCCGTTGCTATGAATCGTGGAAAAAACTTTTTGTATCAAATTTTTAGGAAATTTAATCCTCTACAAGTCGGCAAATAACTTTTTTTTCGCTAAAATTCACCAGATAGAAGTTATAGGTGAAAAACTGAAAAAAGCGCCGATTTATGGTGGTTTTTACAATATGGCGGAGGGAGCGGAGGAAGGAGATTTGTGGAAATTTGGATTTTTCATTAACCAACCATCCTATACAACATATCAAAAATTCAAAACTACCCGACCTTTTGTAGGGTAAAATCCTTCATTTACTGGACTACACGTGAACCACAAGAAAACCATAACCACGGTCGTGGTTAAGTTACGGAAAATACTACAGTGTGTTCAAAAAAATTCCTAACTCGGAGTAGGCTATGAACAAAGAAACGTATGTCAGTTTAAAAATATTTAATTAAATGTCAATTTGGCATCAAAGTTTTTCTTTTTGAATCTTATTTTAGAAATGGCAACAATTTAGAAAACGGTGAATGGCAATATACTGTATCCTTCTTTATTGTTTTTTCTCCTTAATATTACATTTCAAGATCAATTTTGACATCTTGACTTTTGAATAATTCAATTATTGAACAATGATCAGACTTACGTTTCTCTGTTCATAGCGTACTCCGAGTTAGGAATTTTATTGAACACACTGTATAAGAGGAGAATGATTTTAGTGTAAGTTCGTTGGCCTTGAGAAGCGTTCCCCTGAACTTCACCTTCGGTACAATATCTGTGTATTCTCTATTCGTAAACGTAAGCATTTTGGCAGAATTTTACCTTCTAAACCAGTTCATTATTAATGCCGAAATTTAATTGCAACAACTAACAGGACTATCATTTGCTAAAACTATAGTTATTTGTATCATTAGGCCAGAAACTGAACATTTGCGAGACCGAGTTTATTTTGACAGGTTGAGCTGAAAGCGAGGCCTGCAAATAAGAGATCTTGAAAAACAGATTCTTGGCGTGTGATACACAAGATTTTTTGTACCGACTTCTCCATAAATTCTTCGTGTATTTCTCTACACTTTATTCTGTTACATAACCTAAAAAATGAACAAACATTTTGCTAATTCTTGTGTTGAAAATAATCTTAAATTGACATATTACCAGAACAGGAATGCCAACTCCTTTTGCCGGCCTAGGTCAGCAACAGCGCATTTCTGGACGATTTTGAGTTCTGTAATACTAGTCAAAATGGACGGAGGTACGAAAAATTATATTATTTGGAAAATATGTGGAACGACTCAATTTACTGGGTTGTAAAAACACTAAAAAAATATGCGATTTCGAGAAAAAGTAATTAAGAAATATTATTGCTCTCGACGACTTACTTGTATATTACTGGTAAAATTTATGTACTTATTTCTGTTATACCCTATATTTGCTTTATAAAAAAAATCATAGGGCATTTTTATTTAGCAATAGAAAAATAATGATTTTGGGCTTTATATCCTGCATAGGCAGATAATAAAGCCCACGTAACGAACTGTATCCTAATGAGCACAGCCAGGACAGATGAAGTCTTATTTATTTTCAGACGTCGGTCCCACGCATTCTTCATATATCCATTATTGAATAACTAATATTAAGTAATTGAAAATAAACTCTTCAAAATAACTACACAAATGACACATATTATATATAAATACGCTTGAGCTTGGGTTTTCTTCATTCAAATGAAATATAACACAAACAAATTATTTCGCTTTTTCCAATTGGGTTGCTATTACAGTGTTTATATACTTCTAGGAGCGCAATATTTGCCACTACTTGTCCAAATTAATATTCCACTTTTGAGTTATAACAAACGGGCCTTAAAATCTGCTGGACCTAATTACGAGTACCCTCAGGAACTTTACAACGGCATAACAGTGTCCCATGTGCGACTTTCTCGAGGAAAGTCAGTAAGGTGTCGCATAGTAATTATAATAGCGCGGAAAAGAAAAGTTTATGTCTGTGTGCTAATTTTGAAGCCCGGTGCGAAGCGGATAGCTATTATTCGTTTGGGCGAAATTTGCTTTCGGTTTGAGGTACGTACAACATTTTACTTACAACTGAGACAAAATGAACTAGCAGAATTCATAAAATTATTGTTTTAACCTCCCGTCATACCGTATGTAAGGGAGGTAATGTTTTCAGTCCAAAAATTCAATAATGAGTTTTTATTGAATAAGCACACAACAGGTTTTTAGTATATTTACGATGAAGTCTGGGTCCACGATAACTAATATCAAACATCCAAAAATTTATATTTTCCGTGTTTAAGCCTTCTGCATTTATATAAAGAGTTGATTAGATTTTGGGTAATATTGGACAACCGGAAGAGATACTTTACTTGAAGCCCATAACAGTTTTTTAATGAAAAATTATATTTAAAAAAACTTTTCTATTTTAGTAGGTATTTGAGACTTTCATATTAAGGGGAATAACATTATTAGATTTTGTAGAAAAATAGTTCCTTGACTGGATTTGGATATTAGGAGACTAAATTCTGGGATGCAGTCATGTAATTATTTTTTTTATTTACTTCAACGTTTCGATCGTACCAATAATTATTTCTTCCTGATGATGATCCTGGTAGGACCGAAACGTTGAAGTAAATAATAAAATAATTACATGACTGCATCCCAGAATTTACTTTCCTAATAAAATTGATAAACCGGAGGCGGTACTTTACTTGAAGCCTTGAATAGATTTTCTTGAAAAATATGTTAAAATAGATCCAAAACTTCTGAAATTTGGTATTTAGAACTCGTATACAGGGTGGTTATTTGGATGACGCAGCATAGGGGTTTCAATGGTAAAATCTTAATGTGCAGTTATTTCCTCCCCTAATTATTTTAGAGCAAAATTGTGTTGAGGTTTTTGATACAGAAAAATATATTGCACCCGAATATGCCATTGTTTATAATTATTCAATTTCCGTAACCGTAAAAATAGTCGCAAATAATAATAACATTTTTGCAAAAATCATTGATGCCATGGAAAAAAAATGTAAACAAAAGCGCAAACATCTGTCATAGATTCTTCACGTTTAAATATTAAAGAAATCTTAAATTTCGTTCTCGTCAAACTACATTGTTGTAATCAACTATTACATTGTTGTCAACAACTACAATAAAGGAGTTTTCACTTTTCTCGCTTTGAAAATAAATTTATACGTCAAGAATCTATGACAGATGTTTACGCTTTTATTTGTGCTTTTATTTAAATGTTTGTTTCATGGCATCAATGATTTTTGCAAAAAATATTATTGTTTTCGACTACTTTTACAGTTCCGGAAATTGAATAATTATAAACAATAGCATATTCGGATACAGTATATTTCTGTGTAGCAAAAATCTAAATAGAAATTTGCTCCAAAATAAATAGGGGAGCAAACACTGCACCTTAAGATTTTACCATTGAAACCCCTATGCTGCGTTGTTCAAACCACCACCCTGTATGATTGAGAACAACATATTAGACATGATGAACGGATAAACCGGAAGGTCTTCGATTATCCGGAAAAACAATATAAAATATAATCCAAAATTTCGTATTACAGACTTTTCTATTTATTGGAACAACAAATTAGATCAACCGGAAGTTATATTTTTCTAAAAGCTAATTGATATTTTAAACATGGAATTGGCAGGTCATTTGCTGGCCACACAGATAAACTCAATCTATTCGGTTTTATATAAATCTACATGAAACATGGTGTGCGTTGCCATCTATGTTCTATGTTACAGGTACGGTAGAGTTGTGCAAATATTAACCTTGTTTTGTGATTATTTAATAAATAATTAAATAAATACTTCTAAAATTCATTTAATTAAATGAAGGTTAGTATTATTACCGGGCGTTTTGATTTTTTACAGCCTGGTAGCGGTAAAACTGAAAAAAGCCCGGTGGGCGTAATGTTCAACTCTCTGCCATGGTAACTAATGTAAATAAATAATATTGATACAGTTGTAAGTAAATTGGATTAACACATTACAAAACACCTAGAAGTTTATGTTGATGGACGTCCATGACGAATTCAACCCAACACAGAAAACTCTTATTCAGCAATCAGCAATAAATTAGGTCACATCTGTACTTCTCTATATAGTTCGGACGATCGGACGTTTATTTCTTGTTGGACTCGCAATCAGGAATCGGCGTTAGATTAGGCTACTTCTCTGCTATAGTGTAGCTGAATTTATCATATTTGTCTGGGCGCGAATAAGATTTTCAATCCAGATCAACATGGGGATCTTGGCGATCAATTATGCCACTTCTCTGTCAATGTTGGTCTGAACGCTCATTTGAAAATTAATGAAGAACAACACGGAAATTTTCGTAGTCAGCAATTAACGATAAATTGGACAACTTCTCTGCCATGGATTGGACGTCCTTTCCGTATTGGTCTGGACGCCCTTAAGATAAATAAATCAAAACCAACGAAGAAATCTTCGTAGTCAACAATCAGTGATTGACTACGTTTATCTCGACGTTTGAAGCCGCTTGAATTTAGTAAATCCTTTTTCATTCTTCGAAATAAACGATCGAGATTAATATTTGAAGCCGCTTGAAAATGTCAAGTGACGCCTATAAAATAAAGCGGCTTGACTTCTGTCGAAATAAACAGTGAAGCTTCAAACAATGTAACTACGCATGCGCACATCCGCAATATGTTGCAGTGTTACTAAATTCATATCATTTGTTGGTTCTTTGCATTTGACATCTTTATAAAAGTCGAGACATAAAACTTAGTAAAATTGTCGAAAAGCGAAATATTTGGAGTAATGAAGAAATAAATGTTTTTTTAATGTTTTTGAAAGAGAAAACAAATAACAACATGACAATTTTTAGATTTTGGGGTTATATATCCAGGATGAAATTAGATTATATACCTCTCCCTGTCTGTCTGCATAATCGAGTATTTAACTATCTTTTTTTAGTCGATACGAATTTAAAGAAGATTGAAAATAACTCAATCCTATTTTCAATCCGCTGAGATAAACCAATGGGATTTTTTAAGTCATAATATACTTGAAGCCGCTTGAATTATCGAGATGAACGTAGTCATTGATTAGCCAGTGCACGGCAACGTAACACATCTACAGACTTGTAAAATCAACAATACAAGTTACAATAATGCATGCAAATATAGAGTAATGCAATAGTAAATACAAAGTGAACACGTTCCAAATAAATATTTTTGGTTTTTGGGAAACTGGATTACCAATTATTATTTCGTTTTGCTTTTTATAGGATTTAGACCCATTTCTATCACTTGTAGTTAAAGTGACACTTACTCCTAACCAACGGTTATGTTGCAAAATTGTTTTTACCACATTTGATTAAAGCTAATTGAAAGTTAAAACTGTTCTTCGCATCACTTCAAACCTTCAGTTTAATTCTTAACTAATGGTTAATAAACTGTCATTTTAACTAAAAAAGGTAGGATCGGGCCTTTGATCATAATAACCAGATTATTCAAAGATTTTTGAAATTATCTTATTTGATTTCAAATAATTTTTAAAATATTTGTAACATAATATGTTGTGTACTATCAACAAATTTAATATAACAAACATTTGAAAATAGCATTACAGTAACAACAAGTACGTAATATGTAAATATTAAGTAAATATTAACAAGAACAATAAATTTATATTGCTCTTTGGAAAATAATTGCGTTTTCATTTACTAAAATGGAAGAACAATATTTAAAGAAACTATTGTTCAGAATTGAATAATATTTTTAATTACTGTTTACTTCAAATTGTTGAATAAAACTGAATTGTATTTTTGTACATTGTACCAAAGAGAATAAAATTCTTGCTCTCAGTATTGACTGTACTTTCCTACGGAGTAGTTTTTATTTCCGTTGTCTATTGCAATCAGATCATACGTCTGCAAACTGATTGATGGCTTCGTAAGTGACTGTAATACACTTTTTTAATCAATTTTCAAAGTAGAAGTTGTCTTTTTTAGTTTTTTTCTAGTAATCCATTAAATGGAAAAGTGATCACATAATTTATCCCAGGGATTATGCCGTAACCACTATTATCAATTAAAATTTTATTCATTATTCAGTAAAAACGAAAATGTTGCAATAACTTAGATTGTCGACGTTATAGGTAACATTTACAATAGCGTTATAGCTGAGTGCGTTAAGTGATCCGTTATAGTAATTAACGTTTCAAGGGTGTTGTAAGGACAATAACGCCTGAGGTCAACAGTGTACTTTTCGAGGGCCTCTTGCCCGAGATGCGTACGTTGGCCGGAGGCGTTATTGTCCGTTTAACTTCTGTGGTGCGTTCAACGTTTAACGTCCGACTATAATTTTTAATATTCTACGGATTACGGATCAGAAAGTTTTAATAAAATTTACGGAGTAGGTGGACTATGAATGCTTCTGCTTGTTTTTTAGGCTTTATCTCAGTATCAATATCATTTTATTGACAACATTACCATAGCAACAACTCATAACACGCTCTAGGGTATTATTTGGTATATAATAACCCTCAAAGCAGGATTGTTATGATAATAATAACATACTGTTTTTTTACATGTGTTTTTCTGTTCGATCCGTTTGCGTTAAATTATTTTTGAAGATACTTCAGACTATTATAATTATAAAGGATACTTAGTAAAAATATATTATTCCATTTTCTATTATTTTAATTTAGTATTGTTATCATTTAAATTTACCTTATTACAAATCATAATCCATATGACACTGACATTTATATATTTTACAAATGAATTTCAATTTCTATAACTGAAACATTACATAGCATACTTATTGAAAAATAACAATTGTTTCCTAATATTTATTTGTCAAACACTGTCATACTGGCACTTCATATGTAGACGCGAACATTACCGCCGATTATTTTTATACCACCGAGTCATGAGTCACTGTAAAAATTATCACCGCCAGCTGCCGCGGCGTTTTACCGCAAGTTACTAGAAAAACGGAACAAACAGAATGTAGTGACTTTACAGTGAACCGCGAATCGAAAAGAACAGCAAATTTCACCGGCGCGGTTTGCGGTAGACGAAGGGTAGCGGAACGAACAAACCTATTATATATTATGAGTGGCGACATTATAAGCTTCTAGATTCAGTCAGTTTGCCTGTTACGATCCTAGAACCAAGAAACGATTTATTTTGGTTCCATAATTAATTTTCAATAGAACGGTATTGTGAATAATCTCTTAATTATATGTACATTTAAAGTAAAATAAAGAAATTGAGAAATAGTCATTAAATTCAATCGTGGTTAACCGTTAACTGACGAAAAGTATCAACAGTTATCCATTTAACCGTCAAAACCAGCTTTTCGACTGCAAGAACTAGAACCTGTAACCGGCTAATAAAAAAATCTTATTAAAGCAAATATTCGCCCGTATTGCGAGTATGCTCCATAAATTCGCTTTTATTATAAAAGTGCGCTCATAATACTGGCCATTATTATCACTAAATTGGCTACTTGCAGTATACTCGACCAAACATAATAGCCAATGATTCTGTTCCTCGCAATAACTGACTATTTGATTAATCTAAATAACCGGTTATGCCAACATGTTTAACGGTATAACTGTTCAATCGATTTTATATTTGTTGTAAACCGCAGTAAACGGTGAACCGGTTAATACGATAACCGAATAATCGAGTATTTTTGGCAGCAAGAATCGATTTCATTACCCGAATCCGAGAATCGGTTTCACTATCCAAATTCGATGTTCGGTTCCACAATGCGATTTCGAAGATTGGATCTAATACCCGAATCTGAGTACAAAATTCATGACTCGGTTCCAAAAACCGGGTCCGGAAAAATCATGCTATTTGAAGAAATTTCTTGATATCAATTTATTAATTTGTTCCAGTGTAATATTGATCTCTCGATTCCGCTTTATAGATTCAATAGATGATAAAATGTAGAAGCAACCGGACGACAATGTCGGACATTGTATTCAGTGGATTTATGTGTGTGATAATTTTTGTGAGGGGGTATAAAATTGAGAAGCACTGGCATAATGGATTGGCTGGTTAGATATGATGGTGAGAGTTGATATCGCTGGTGTGGTATTATGTATCAAGTGTGGCGCTAACCCGTCCAGAGGCCATTTCCTGCAGATAACACCGGCAGCCGAGCAGCCCGGCCCGGCCGCTTGCAGGCTGCTGTCTTCATTTCCCTGCCATATTTGCATAAATTTGATTTGCATAATCAATGTTCCTGACACTTAAGCATCATTACGCGATTTAATATTTCGTTAGTGTGGGTTAAATGAAGCGATTAAATTATACAATGTACATCAGATAGGATTCGAAGTGAAGATGATTAATACCTGGATTCGTTGTTTGGGCGAAGATTTATGAATATTTATTGTGAATTAAGATGGTGTTATTAATTAAAGCCCGTCTCCTTCGCTTTGCGATGCACCTTGCATTCAGGAGTTATGTACTGTCGCGCGACGTTTATTTCCAGATTCATTTCGCTCCGAAATGATGTTACAAGCACATAAAGTTGTTGCGCTATTAGTCAAATGCTCCTTCACGGCAATATTTCTTGCTTATATCTCACAATGTTATGTTTATTTCGCGAACTTGTAGGTATCTTTGAATTATATTACATGTGCACAAATGTGTTTCTTCCGTTATGACATTCTGGTGCACTTACACAAAAACAACTAGACATGAGGTTTCGGGAGGAAAGCGACGTGTTGTAATTCAAATTAAATTAAAATTATTTATTATCAAACAGCTACTATGCAATCATGATTGTATTTTACACATTTCTTCTTTCTTGCTTAGTCTAAGTGAAAAGCATAATTGGTTTGGAAGTACTTATATACATGATGTTTGCGGTCTTTCGTTTTCATTTTCTATAAGTGATTCTACAGTTCAAAAGAAAGTGATAAATATTAAAACATGTTAGTAAAAGTTGTGTGGTAAAAGAGAAAAAAATCATGGTTAAAAGATAGCCGTGAATGTTTTTACAGCAAATAGCAAATGTTCCAAGTTGTCAAATGGTTTTCTACAAAGTCTCGCTTTGTACAAAGGCGGCTTGCAGCATCATGTCAATTAGTTTAATATTAGACATGTGAACCATGGCGGTATTTACTTCTCACCAAAATATTAAACTTTTAACAAAGTTCAGTGTCAACTGATAACGATCCACTCCAACTAACAGTTAAAAAACAAATAATAATTGAAGTGGACGATAGCAGGGTGATCAATAAAAACGCTCATAGCTATCTTTTTTTTTTATTTTATCATACAACTTTTACTAAGTCCGTAAACACCTAATAGATATTTGAAAATCCTATGTATGTACAAAAAAAATTATACATACATGCATACATACATACTTACATACATAAAATCACGCATTTCCCACTTAGTGGGTTAGCACAAACCCGAAACAATTATGATGATAATAATAACATCAACCACAAAAATAATCACTCTCTCTTTCAACAACATTCTTACGAACCTGACATCATACAACAAATATTCCTCACTCTTAACATATTAAAGTGACCGATTTTCAGTAGCGAAATACCTCAATCGGACCACAATAATAGTTACGAAACAATCATCCTTCGCCACACATTCCTGTCTAAGCACACTTCTTTCGCCTCGGCCACATTCATAATATGAAGTGGCCAGCATATATTACCTTCCGTTAGCTCTGTGTATTTTTCCTATTTAGCGTTTACAAAGTGAATTTTGTGCAACTGTTTTATCAAAAACAATGAAAAATTTCGTACAAATGTTTTTGGAGATTTTTTAAATTGGTAACTTAGTCTTAATGTAAGTATATTATTTGAGTACAGTGCATTAATATCGGACATATTGTACTAATTTATTTCATGCCAACGTTTTGGCGAAGACATTAGTCTTCATCAGGGCACTATAATGAAAGATATACAAAGAATATATACAAATGAGGTAAAGAAGGAAAATTATATAATTTAAAATACATATAGTATACAAATACTTACAGAAACTGTCTAATTATTACAGGTTATTATTAGATAGTTTCTATAAGTATTTGTATAATATTTGTATTCTACATTTTAAATAAAAATAAATAAATAAATATATCATCACGGCTTATTACCCATTGCTGGGTGTGACAATCTGCTTTATACACAGATGCGGTAATGATGATTTGTATATATTATTTGTATGTTTCATTATAGTGCCCTGATGAAGGCTAATGTCAGCCGAAACGTTGGCATGAAATAAATAATTTCATCAGTAGACTGCTAGTCCGATCATTTTTCCTTTTGGATCCCCTCATCCAATCTATAGTCGACCATCGGTCAAAGCTCATATTGTGCTAATCGTATATTTTTCTTCATGATTTTAGAAATTACCTATTTTCGAGTAATCGATTCAAACTACAATAGTCCATTGTAGTTCTTATGTGAATTTTTGATGCCCCATTGAAAAGGTTAAGTTTTACTATAGTCTGTTACCAAACTATAGACAGTGTTTTAAATATTGGCGCTGAAATTAACGCTTGTGAGTGGCTGTTCCGCTGACGGTTTTACACCCAACGAACTTTAAATTTCAACCTTCGTTCAATCATCAGCTGTCTTAATAAATAAGGAAAGAAATCATATTTCTACAGAAGTAATAAATGTATCTAAAATGTCAATAGTAGATAATGACAATATATTAGTCAAAATGAAATGAATAATTGAGGAGCAGATTTCCAAAATGCTAATATGTCCATTTCATAAAAACTATAGATGGCATTGTGTTATTTATATATAAATTCATTATTTTTCAATGCTAAAGATATAACCAGTATTCTGTCTACTGTTAGAAAAATAAATAAAAGCTCATAAACAAATGAAAAGCATTTTGTCCACTGCGAATTAACAAACATACGACATTTTATCCTCAAGCGGAAGCGGTAGACATAATAAGTCAATGCAGTCGACACTATAAAACTTAGGGTTTTGTTAAAGTTAATCTTATATTCAAATTTATAATTTAAAGTGTTCTTAGCGATGGAGATTCTTAAAGATGAATATGTAGTAAGTAGTAGATAAAACAGATCATGGTACTGCCACGTTGGTAACTAGTGATTCCGAAGAAATGTGCTAGTGTGACGTACTGGATGATAATATAGTTTAATTCCAGTGTTTTTGTTAAACACAAAAGCTATTTTTCTTGTAATTTGACATTAAAATTCTGTTTTTCATTCTTAAGACAATTAAATTGCATTTTGTCCAAACAATTATTGTTAATATTTTTGTTAGTTTTATATTTTGTACTACAAAATTTTTACATTTAATGAGTCGGTTTCACATTTTTTAAAAAGTACTTTAAATGAAATATTTCTCAAAGTAACATAAAACATAATAATAATTTATTATTTTCGCAAATAATTAAATAAAAAGATTGGCGCCAGAAATAGTCACGAGAAACGACCTTCCACTCCTGTGACTCCAGTACGTCATTCATAGCCAAAAGCAAACAGTTTACGTTATTTATATAAATAAAAGTAGGCGATAGTGTGTCACATATTAAACTGTATGTGCTCTGACGTCACATTCTGTTTCAGATCACGTGACTTTTTCAAAATATTACACAAATTTCAATAAATAATTGTAAAATATCTAATAGATATTTCGTGATATTTTCAAATTTAATGCTCTTTAAAGAACAATATCTTTTAAACTTTAGTACTTAGAAGCCATAAAAAATTCTTGAAACAGCCCATCAGGTATATAATTTACTTATTTTGAAAAAGAAAATATTTTATATTACTCAATTATTACATGAACAATAAATTACCTTCATGTATTCAAATATGTAAATTTGGCCATAGACAACTTATAGGAAGTCTGCTCTTCATTTTCAATATAGGTTTTACAGGCGTAGGAAATGAGATACATAATTAAATATATTATGATATCAATACACTGCTAAATCCTCAAGATTATTTAAAAGACCTGCTAATAGACTATTACTTTTCTTTAGTGTCGAATAAATCTAGTGACTTTTTTGGTCTTTTTCTTCCAACTTCACCGTTCACTGTCTGTAGTTTTAAAAAATCTGATGTGGCCAGCACATTACCTTCCGTCAGTTCTATATATTTTGTACAAATTTCATACGGAGAGTTCCTTGCTAAATTAAATATTCTATTTCTTGTACATTACCTACCGGTAGTTGCATGTATTTTATGCAAATTTCATACAGAAAATTATTATTTTGTGATGTTTTCTATATACAGTGTAATGTATCTGCAGAAATAAAAGATTTATTATTATTATTTCTTGTACATTACCTTAAAGCAGTTGTATGTATTTTATACAAATTCCATACAGAAAGCAAAAGATCCTATACCTATTTCCAGTAAAATTATAAGACAAACACACTATGTCAATTTCACTTGACACTGACATCTTTCAATCAAAATTTTCTTAATATAGTAGCTGTTTCCACAGCTATGGCTACTTTATGAAATTTAATTTCTTTATAATTTTTTAACTCTATATCCATTTAATATTAGGTATAAAATGCAATCAAATCGTATAGAAAATAAAATATTCTTTAATATTTATAATAACATTAAATGTGAAAAAATAATATTTAACATGGTTTTTTAAAGAAAAACTGTTAAAATCTTCAAATGAGGGTACTTCCGGTTGACCAATTCTAACCAAAATCTAATCAGCTCTTCACATGGATGTAACGAAGAGAAATACGAAAGAATTATAATTTTCAGAATTGTAGTATGGAAGTTATCGTAGACGAAAATTTTGTTACACACACACACACACACACACACACACACACACACACACACACACACACACACACACACACACACACACACACACACACACACACACACACACACACACACACACACACACACACACACACACACACACACACACACACACACACACACACACACACACACACACACACACACACACACACACACACACACACACACACACACACACACACACACACACACACACACACACACACACACACACACACACACACACACACACACACACACACACACACACACACACACACACACACACACACACACACACACACACACACACACACACACACACACACACACACACACACACACACACACACACACACACACACACACACACACACACACACACACACACACACACACACACACACACACACACACACACACACACACACACACACACACACACACACACACACACACACACACACACACACACACACACACACACACACACACACACACACACACACACACACACACACACACACACACACACACACACACACACACACACACACACACACACACACACACACACACACACACACACACACACACACACACACACACACACACACACACACACACACACACACACACACACACACACACACACACACACACACACACACACACACACACACACACACACACACACACACACACACACACACACACACACACACACACACACACACACACACACACACACACACACACACACACACACACACACACACACACACACACACACACACACACACACACACACACACACACACACACACACACACACACACACACACACACACACACACACACACACACACACACACACACACACACACACACACACACACACACACACACACACACACACACACACACACACACACACACACACACACACACACACACACACACACACACACACACACACACACACACACACACACACACACACACACACACACACACACACACACACACACACACACACACACACACACACACACACACACACACACACACACACACACACACACACACACACACACACACACACACACACACACACACACACACACACACACACACACACACACACACACACACACACACACACACACACACACACACACACACACACACACACACACACACACACACACACACACACACACACACACACACACACACACACACACACACACACACACACACACACACACACACACACACACACACACACACACACACACACACACACACACACACACACACACACACACACACACACACACACACACACACACACACACACACACACACACACACACACACACACACACACACACACACACACACACACACACACACACACACACACACACACACACACACACACACACACACACACACACACACACACACACACACACACACACACACACACACACACACACACACACACACACACACACACACACACACACACACACACACACACACACACACACACACACACACACACACACACACACACACACACACACACACACACACACACACACACACACACACACACACACACACACACACACACACACACACACACACACACACACACACACACACACACACACACACACACACACACACACACACACACACACACACACACACACACACACACACACACACACACACACACACACACACACACACACACACACACACACACACACACACACACACACACACACACACACACACACACACACACACACACACACACACACACACACACACACACACACACACACACACACACACACACACACACACACACACACACACACACACACACACACGGAGTATAATCGTATTGTAGGGACCCTAAAACGTGCTTATTCATCAAAAACTCACCATCGAATTTTTTGACCAAAGACAATACCTTCCTTACCTAAAGGTGACGGAAGGTAAAAAGACTATAGGCTTATTTAAAATATTCATATTCTCAATTTTGAATGAATATATCTCGAAAATGAAAACAGATATCGACCTGCGGTGTGATAATTTGCATCAAATCTTTCTATTCCATATAAATATATTTTTTTTTAAATATTCCCAGGAATATATTTTTAATTAAAGATTATTGAAAATGGCCAAAAACTCCTTATTCCAAAGAGTTCACATTAGATTTTTTTGTATCTACTTTAGATTTTTTTGCGATTTTTCAGGATTTTCAGATATTTAATTATAAAACCGAAACTAAAGGCAAAAAGTAATAATTTGGTATTCTTTTGTAGAATTATCCGATTCATTGCTAGATTTATTTTCTATCCATTTTATCTTTAATTTCAATAAAATGCGTTATCAGAAGTCATTTAACAAACACTGATATATGTACTAACATCTTCCTAAACTTAGTGTCAAAATCTCTTTTCTAATAATGTCTTCTTGTTTTGTTCCAGGTGTCGTATGTTTACGCGGGATGCAGATCCGCGTACCAGATGCCGCCATTTCTGGCTCAACTGTAACTTTAGGTTGCGACTACGACCTGGAGCAAGCAGCACTTTATACCATTAAATGGTACATTGGAGACGAAGAGTTTTATCGCTACGTTCCAAAGGAATCACCACCAACCAGGGTTTTTCCCATGCCACATGTCAACGTTGATGTAAGCAAAGAATAATCTTTCTATTATATGAATAGTTTGTGTTAAGGTGGCTTTAGCCGATCAAAGATTTACATCAATTTTTATAACTTCTTATTGTACTATAAAATTCTGAAACTTTACGCGTTCATAGAAATTTGAACGTTTGATGTTCAAACCATTTGATCAAAAAAATCCAACTTGGGGCATGTTCTAAATATCAAGGTCATTTACTTCAATTTTTAGTTACTTCGAGGGATTATATCATCGTAGATTACATGCACTGTATTTTGTAATGTTGGCACAAAGATTTAATGATAAATGCCATATTTGTTTTTGTTTTGACTAAACTTCATAGTATTTTCAATAAAGAAAAATGAACGCGCAATATTAAAACTCACACTAGAGACAAACCAAGCGACAAACGCACAGATGAAATGACAAATCAAAATAAAATGTAAGAAAGTAGCCCACTTATAAGCAAATAATGTTCATATAATTTGAACATGTACAGCATAACCATTTGATCAAAAATTATGTTGTAAATATTTGTCCAATAAAAGTTCAATTTATTTGACCGTTTAAAGTCACCTTTATAACGTATGTAAGAAAAGATTTGAGAAAAATTTTACACCCCAAATTTTATTACTAAATAAGGTCTAATCTAGTTGTCACTGGATATATAAAATACTGTAACGTTTTTATTTATTTGGGTGAAGTGTAAATATAAGACAATTATTATTAATTAAAATAAAGGTTTATTACTATAACTAAATATTTAAAAGGTATTAAATAATGACGATTACTAATATTGAACAATTATTAAAAACTAATTAAGACTAAAACTCTAATTAACTAGATAACACTAACACTATATATTTATTTAACCAATTAACACTACTATTTATTTCCACGATATTACTAATTATATATTTCACTACGCGTTCCAATCTTAGACTGCCGGTCTGTTGCAGACTCTTATAGACTGTTTACGCGATATTTATATCACTATATTTATGTTACTATATACTTATGTCACGTTCAACTGTCCGCCTACCGACCTCCACAGCGTCTATCTAGTGAACTAACTCAACAGCGTCTGTATATTCAACTGCTCTGACAGAAGTCACAGCCTTCACCTCACTTTGTGTCTATTTATGTAACTAACTTTCTCTTTCCACAGCCTCAATATCACCAACTATCCGTATTCCACAGTTCTTCAACACCAATGCCGAGTATCCACTCCAACTCGCTAGTTTTACAATTCTCCTCAACCCTACCGATTATTCATTTCCACAGTTATCCAGGTATACCAGTAACTTCCCGACTCGCCGTTACTGTCCTTGTACACTATAGCTTCCCATTCCACAGCTATCCTTCCAGAGTACCTACTCCACGCTCACTACGATACTGCTGTGCTTCTCAAACTTACTAACACTCTATGTGAATATCTCTCTGTCTCTGAATGTAACTAAATAGCTAATTGTAACTAACTCTCGAGCATAGCTGCGTCTTTTTATACAGCTGCCATAGAAAGCTCTAGAATGTTCGACTTCATAATAACAATGAACACAAAAGGTTCAGGTGACCGCAAGTAGTGATGCACAACGATGCGAGAGAACACTCGCATCTCGTCTCGTCTCGTTGCATTATGCGAGACGAGAGCGAGAGCGAAATTGCAATTTAAAATTCGAGGCGAGTTCGATTTAACAACGAGAAGCGAGAAATTCTCGCGAGATTCTCGCAATAAAAAGTATTTGTAACTTTATAGCTTTGACTCATAAAATGAAAAATGCACCGTACAGGGAGTGGAGTCAACGGTAATTCGTGCATAGAATACGTGAATGTGAAAATTGACTATATTTTTTTTTAATCTATCTAGAGTCGAATGATGTCGGCCACAGAGCGAGGAAATGCAAAATAAAGACTAAATCGGTTTCGCATTGAATAGAACTAGTTTTCCCCAACATTTCAGCCCCTAATTAATCCCAGTCAAAACTACGGTTAAAAAAATTCTTGTAGTCCCTAAAAAGTAAAGGATCTTAGGAGCCAACACAGAGTGAAGCGGAGTGATTGGTTGCCAGCGGGTTCTCAGTGTAGCGCTTTTTTATGAGTAAATCTTACTTAAGTAGTGGCATATAGTTAATGATAAAGTGTAGAAACTTTTAGTTACAAAAAAGAATTTTTTTAAAGTTAAATTAGTTTTACTGATGACAATTAACAGATGTTCGTATTGAAATAATTTGGTAACTAGAATTTAGTGTTTCGTCTATTTATTATAGTTATACGATGTAAATACACGGAAGACGGAACGATTGATGCGAACTTTTCTTTTGTAGTTCAACTGATACGTACATACCGAGATAAATACGTAGTGCGCAAGCGCTTATTTTTACAGCTAGACACTCGCGCGAGAACGAGACGATACCCAAAAAAAATGTGCGAAAACGAGAGATCGAGATTGCAGATCCGAAAACGAGATGAGATCGATATTTTATATTTCTCGTCTCGTCTCGCCTCACGTGCATCACTAACCGCAAGTAATTAAACACGTCGCGATTTTTAGACCTCTAGCATTCCAACCACGAATACTCCTCAGGAGAGCGTCTGGCTATTACAACAAATTAAGTACCAACTAGAATGTTTCGATGGTAATTTAAGCCTGTTTCAGAGTTTATATAACTTAACATAACATATCATAGCATAACATAAAGAAAATATGGATGTATGTAAACCGGTATAGTATTTTATAGTTCTCGTAAGAAACGTAACGTAACTTAAGAAAACAGAATATATGGCCAAATTTGATTTCCTTACGGATACGTTACGTTAATCGGTTATGTTTGGACGCGTACGTGAGTCGTCGTGTGCCACATTTGAAACCAATAGAATAGCTGTCAATTAAATTGTCAATTCCAGTTTGTATTTGACATTTAAGTTGCTGTCAAGATGGATGAAGCATTACTAATTTCTCTTGTTGAGAAATATGCTTTAATATATAATAAATCTCGACCAAATTTTAAGGATATTAAAAAATAATAATAATGCATGAATTGCAAAATCCGAAATTATGAACCAGTCCAGTAATATTGCACTAAATTACTATATTTAGCAACAATGTCGTCCGTATCCATAATAGTATTCTTGATTTTTAGACCAACAAATAATGTCAACATCAAACTGAATGTATGAGCAAAATATTTAACATGAAGTTAAAGCATCCAATGATTCCTTATGTTACATTATGTTATGTAATGTTATGTTATGATATGTTATGTTACGTTATGTAAACTCTGAAGCAGGCTTACGTATTCGCGTTTATTTTATTTTTCCAGAAAATGAGATAAGTGAGTATGAAAAGTCCCAATTTTGATTTAGTCTGCCGAGCTTTTTGTGCCCGTAAACCCTTGGCAGACTTGTGGTCTGAAATTTCTGGTATTGCCGGCTATCATTTGCACCCTACATTGTTCTTCCAGATTATGACGAAAGTTTTTGAGGCCAAATGCATTTTTTACCTTTATTGATATCCATGGTTAAATTTTTTGGATACCATAACGTAAGCATATCAGTTGTGGACTCTTGGTCTAAAACATACTTCCGATATTAACCTTCATTTTAAAAAAAGAATTATTGAATTCTATTAATATTTGACTTTGACTTTATAGGGGCAACTGCATTTTTCGTTTTGCTTATAAGTCGAAGTCAAATACTAATACATTTCAATAATTATTTTTTTAAAATGCAGGGGTATGTTTGTATAGTGTTGAATTTTTAAAATGTTAATTATTCGAGTACAGGAACAATTTATTTGAATTTTCGCTTAATATTTTAATGCAGCTGTACAGAATGCTCTTAATAAGAGAATTGAATATAGATACATACATATATTTTAAATAATCACAAAACAATAACTATAAATTCATTTCTAAATAAATTTAAGTTAATTAAAATTACTTGTCACATAGACATACACTTCTATTTTAATATTTGTTTATATATAAGATAAAAGGGTATTGGAAATGGTACGACATTTCATCATTAAATATAAAACATCACAACGAATGTTCATCAACTTATTTTGAAACTGGAAAAATCACGAAATAAATCACTACTCGCATTATAACTAAAACCATAAACGGTTACAAATTTAATTACCATATAATTAGAGATGTTTAAGCGTACGTTCAATGACATGTGATGCCTTTAAGTGCAAATTGTTTTGAACACAAAGCGGCTTAATCCATTTTCTTAAAATTTAAGCACTGTCGCGCCTTTACAGTTTTCTGCCTGGAACTATGATAGTATTTTGGCACATTCATTTATACAGTATTTCAGATAAGAATAGACTTAGTGGCACTGAGCATCCAGCCTGTTTTACCTCCATAAAACTTATGAATTAGTTTTGTTTTGTGTATGACATACTTGACAGCCCGAAACGTCAAAATTTGATCATTTTTAATTCTTTAGTAAGTAATCAGTTACTGAAAGTTATTAAATAGATTACAAAGTCAAAATGGAATAAATAATATACCTGCTTACATATTGCTATTGTAAACTTGGTTTG